>WSTH01000632.1:0-20665 GCA_019616345.1 Ceratobasidium sp. 395
TGATAAAACCAGCAAGCTACAGGACATAGAGTGCGCAAATACTCTCTAGAAACTATCTAGGCACACTGATAAGTAGTCACTATATGCTACTAGACATGTTTTTCCTTGCAGGTTTCATTGTATCAGCTGTAATATTTGATTGTATGCACCCAAACCTCCCTGTATGCACATCTGGCCTTCCCAGAACTAGGATAAACAGGCACAGCTCAGCTTTCAAACAGCATACACTAGCTTATATAGCCCAAAGCTTCCCATTTAGCCCTCTTACATGGCCTGTAAGCACCACACAGTTGTGTTCTATACCACTGGGGACCCAACATCCCCCCAGCTGCTCTAAACACACATATCATTACCAAGAGGTCTAAGAGTACTCTATTTATCCTATATACAGTAGCCCTTAGGCTACTCTACTTATCTATCTTGGTACAAAAATCCTAGGTCTTTCATAGGCAGAGTACCGGGGCAGACACTGGTAGATTTGGGCAATTTGAATTCCCACAACAAAATCACTCACGTGCACCCATGAGTTTGTACAGACTGTAGCTCTGCCGTTTCTGAAGCTACATATCTGTAGGTATATTCGTTTTATAGCTGAGATGCGTCGCTTTCAAACGCTATTTATTATGTATTTATGTGTACGCTACATGTGCTGTGGCGGTGCAAACAGTGCTCGGGCTTAGTCCAACTCGAGTGATTGTGTTGCATACTGTAGCAGGCAAACAGCTTTAAATAATTACTACAAAACAAAATTCGACGTAGAGCGCTGTCTGAAAATGAAACGTTAAAGTTTTAGAATGTAATCTCGAGGAACGCTCAGCGTACATTACACTCCTCAATGCGGAATTGAATTAATATCACCACTGGCGAACAGGATGGCTCAGAGTTGAATCATCAGGTGAAACAGCGCATTCAAGTGTTGGATGGTTCTGACGCAAGTGGCTCAATAAGGCTTTAACACCGCCTCTAATACCCACTATGCGACAAGTTTTGATTCGCAGGTTCCGAACATGGCGTTGGACAACTCAGGAAAATATTGTGGTATTCATTGCATGCAATGAATGCCATGAATGCCTGAAAAAGTCCCATCAATATTTGCACTTCATTGGGGTCAGATGAATGGGTGCAATAGACATGTTTCATTGCATCTGCAATTGCACCTTACAATTGCACCTTACAATTGCACCTTACAATTGCACCTTACAATTGCACCTGGCAATTTGATGCAGTTGCGTCTAGCACTTGCATCAATTCATTGAGTTCAATTGCAACGTGCAATTCGGACTCATTCATTTCACACAGTTACATAGTGCAATACATGGCAATTTAGGATTTATTTTGCACACAAGAAGTTGTCCAAAACCGGAAGGATCTGATCTCAAAACCATCTATCCAGATACATCCATACAGAGGATTTCAAACGCAGAAGCGATCAAGATAGATTGATTGAGGTATTTAATTAATGAGACAAATTTATCGATACAATCATTTTGATGGGCAAGTTCATCCGACCATCCCGACGTGCTACTTATATGTCACCAATGTTACGCTGAGTAGGGGGTTTGAATTTCTTCGTAGTAGTTACATATATGAACAAACACGACCAAAGATCAGTTGAATGATCACGAGATCAACGCCAAACAAGTTGACAGTAAAGAACCGAGGCAGGGTAAGCGACGAGGCAGAATCACAAAGGAAACACAAAAAAAAACACAGAAAAAGCGGTTAGTAATACACTGACATCTAGAGATTCAATACGTTAACGAATGGACGAGGACAAGTTTTAGGAAGACTCACTGTGCGGAACCCCAGAACGTCACAGAAGCGACAAGTCAGTAAATATGCGGCAGGAGGGATGACGGCAACGAGTGCGGGGCGAAGAGGGTAATTGACAAATAAAAGGAAACCCGAAAGGGAAGTGGAACGGGAAGTGGAAGTGGAATGGGGGATAAGGTGGAGACAACGACTGAGAAAACGAGGTTGATATAGGCAAAAAAGCAGGGTCCATCAAAAGAAAATAAAACGTACGACGCCGAACGTACGACTTCGGCTGCCGTCGGAAGACTCCGGCCGCCGGTTAGTGCATCGCACGTCCCTTGCCCTTGGCGCGTGCCTTGGTCGCGGGCGAATCCGGCCGGATGTCGGCAACTCGAGTTGGCCGCTGGGCTGGCTTGTCCAGGTGCTCAGACATCCCTGCGTAATTACTATGTTGTGTACGAGTTAGCAACTGTCGAGAAACAGCAACACCAAGTACTCACAGCCCATATTTGGCGGCCGTCTCCTGGAACTCGTGGAATCGGCCTGGGGCCTCCTTCTCGTACGCCAGCAAACCAGTCAAATGTGTCTGGTACGCTTCAGCCTCTGTCCTAGCGTCGAGCTCGGCTTTGACGAAGTGGCCGGTCTTCCACTCTCGGACATCGTGCTCCATCAACGTAAGAGCGAAGGCAATGCTGGGAACCAGGACTGCTGGCTCGAACTTGTCGTGGAATACAACACCGTATGAATCACGGCTCCAGAAGAGCGTGAGGGCGAGAAATTGTTTAAGGGCCGGGTTCTCAAAGGCGTCCTTCCTCTTGGCAGGATCCTAGATATTGTAAATAGCGGTACGAGTGTAAGGAAACCAGTGGGCTCACCCGATAATGGAACCAGTCCGGGAGCAGGGACTTAGAAAGCTCGACGTTGTGCTCAATGTCGTCGATCGACTCCGGTGCAACAATAAATCCGAAGTGATAGCTTGTTAACGGGCGCAGGCGGTCTGCGGCATCGCCACGACCGACAGAGATCCGGCGTATCATCTTGGAAAATCAGTACGCGCATCCAACACAGAGGGCTGACTTAACTTACCAGGCTACGAAGCTGGCGAGATGGGTCCTCGACCTCCTCGTCCGTTAGACTGGCAGCGACATCCTGGTAAATGTTGGTCGCCCATTTATCATTCGTACCGTACCCTGCGTAGGGCCCTTTGGCAAACGCTGTTGCAACTAACTCCGGGATCACGCGAGAGGCGACGAGCCCTGGTAGGCCAGGAAAGTCGGCGAGAGTCGGCTGTTTGGACCGATGCTGCAAGTAAGGTTCAGTGTGCGACGATCAGGTTTGATGTGGGACTTACCAGGCGTTTGCCGAGGGCGAAAGCCACCTCGGCCTCGCGTTCCACGTAGTCCTCGGTGACTGGGGGTAACCCCCGAGAGCCCCGAGAGCCCCGAGTGTTCGATCGAAGGGAAGGCGCAGCGTCGGCGAGGGCGTGAAGCTCGCCGAGAACCTGGGCTAGCAGGTCAAAGTCGGTGTTGGGCTGACACGAGCTACCGGCGACCGGGACGGTTGTGGCGCGGGTGCGGGCCTCCCGTTTGGCGAACTGAACCGCCCACGCGAGTCCTGTTTTCATATCCGACCCAGGAGGCGGTTTGGACAAAGTAGTGGAGCTACTGGCGCGTGCGGGCCGGTGGACCGCGGCGCGCAGCGGCAAAGATCCCGTTTTCGATCCACTCGGACGAAAGATGCCGAGTTGAGAGGGTTGAGCGCGTGGGGCCACGTGCAACGAGGAACGAGCCATTGGAGGTTGGGGAGGCTGCACTAGCCGCTGTCGTTTGCGCGCGAGTGCGCTTTCCTCGTCCGTATCGATCGTGTCAGTGTTGGACTCGTTGTCGTCATCGTCGACAACGATGGACTTATGTGGGTGGGGAGTGCGAGGATACGCTGTTGCACGAGGGTGGGGAGGCGTCTTGGGCTTTGTCGCCGAGGAGAGGAGGGAGCCGGGTTCGGGGAGTTGGGAAGTGTGGGGGCCGAGTGATGGTTGTTGAGAGACCGAGTCTCCGGGTCCAAGTTCGATGGGCTCGAAATCAAGATCCATGTCCGGCTTATCAACCGGCGGCTCGTCGACAGCCGGCTCACCGACGGCCATACTGTCTGCACCTAATTCCTCCGGCGCATCCGGGCTCGGCGCGACTTCAGGCTTTGAGCCTGCGCCTTGCGAACCGGCGTCATCTGCCAACATGAATGTGTTTTTAGTACAATGGATTGATAATGCTATTGATTACTCACTGGCAGCTCCTGCGGTGGGTGGCTGTTGTCCACCGCCCAGGACCGGTTGGTGGGCCGATCCAGGTTGTGTCTGCAAAACGCGTGAATTGGAAAAAAAGAAAGAAAAGAATGAAACACGTACCGGAGGGTCTTGCCCCTCAGATCCCACGGGACTCGGACTAACCGCTTCGCGAAGCGGGAGGATTTCTTCAAGGAGTTTCTTGAGCGTTTGCGTCGAATAACTCGACGCATCTTTGCCGGTATACTTCGTCGCGAGGTCGATGGCTTTGTCGCGGCTGATGTGGACAATGTGGAAAAACCCGTCACGCTGAGTCTCCACTTCGAGATCACTGTGGTCGGACTCGGCGGTGGCAAGAGGTTCTATACCGCGAAATAAAACCTTAGCACAAAGACAAAATAAATCAGTTAATAAGACTTACCCGGCGAGCCGTCGTTGCTCGCTGGCCCAGCGTCAACGATCGGCTGGACGATTCGTCCTGGCCTGTCGCCTCGAACTCCGAAGGGGTGCTTCTCTTTGGTTTTGGTGGATTTGTTGGAGGATTTGGCGGACTTGGTGGCGGACTTGGGTTTCGGTTTCGGTTTGGTGGATTTGGGCCCCGAAGGGCTGGGGGAACGACTGTTGGCGCGTGAGCTGGCCGCATACGCCTCTACAATGAAGTTAGCGTGTGATACCTTGCGGAAATATGTATACGTATACTTACGGGATTCGAGTTGGTGGGCAGACGGGCGACGTTTACGATCGGAGCGCCTTGGAGTAACTTGAGCAGGATCCTGCCCAAGGGATACTATAAATGGCGAATAGAAAATGAGAAGTAAAAGAGGCTTACGTCTAAGGCTTTAGCAGACCTGCGAGCGCGTTGGAGTTGTTCGAGATCGATTTGTTGAGTAAACGAAAGAGGCATTGGGGCTTGCAGTCTTCAATTGTTCATGAAGACGCGCTTAAATACATAAAAAAAGGCGTTAGCATGTTCGAGATAATGCGGTCCGAGACTTACGCGCACCCGGACCTCCTGAGCGTACGACCTCGGCGACCGCAGCATTTTCAATGTTTCTGTGATGACGGTGGCCAGACTTGTATTTTAGTGCGCCGAGGGTGTCAGGCGAGGGGGATGCTGATGATGGAACGGCGGGAAAGATGGAGAATTGCCAAAAATGCAATTAGGAAAATATTAGCGCCGGATGGAAAACGAGGCGCAGGTACGCACACTAATATATTCCTGCCCGAACTCGTCCGTAGCACTGTTTTTTGCATGCTGTGGGACTTGGGCGACCAGGCACAGCGTGCGCCGAACGGGCCGACGCAGAGTCCAGGTTGTCGTACGAAAAAAATGCCAATAAGTCAATTGCTCACACTGTGTACGAAACACATACCTCTCAATCCGTAACCCCCCCCCCCACCTTTCATATCTGTTATTCCACCAATAAACATGGCGCGCGGAGGCACGATGTATGCGCGAGCTGAACGCCGCGCAGCCATGCGAGCGCCGAGACTCAGTGAAGCGAACGGCACCCAACCGTCCGACGTTTCTCGAAGAACTTGCCGCTACTGCGGCAAGGAGTTCAAGAGTCAGGAGGCGCGGGATTGCCACATCACCGTCCAGCGTTTCTGTCATGCCAAACACGAAGACTGGATCAGCGGACGGGCGGGCCAAAAGCGGCGGCGAGAGTACAAAGCTGACTCACCTGCAGAACACGTCATGGACAGTCCGCCACCCGCGAAGCAGGTGCGGCTTGACGAGACCGCTCAGCCGGTCGCTGGTCCATCCCGACACCCCGACGCCATTGCCAACCCTACTGCCACTCCTCACCCCGCATCCGCCACCGCTCCAGACCCCTGTCCCGACCCAGATCCCACCGCTCCCGTTGACGGAGAGAAACCCCGCGGTTATACCAAGGACGGCGTATATATCGAGCCGTTCCCGGTACGCACTGCTGGAGCTCCGATCAGTGCTAAGCGGAAGAACGATGAAACTGACCTACGAGATTATTTGGCATCATGCGGAGCACTCGGGGATCCCGAACTCTTCGAGACGGCAGAAGTCATGATGACAACTGGGTTGAGCGGGAAGGCGAGAACGCGACATCTAAAATTGCCAGCAGTAAGTAATTCAAGAGACATGGAATAAAGTACTTACGCGCTGCTTTAGTATCGGGCGTGGAAGGGGAAAGGGAAGGCCGTATGGCCAAACAACGACGCCCTCCTAAGGGACATTAGTTGGTTGCCGACAGGGCCGGACTGGAAAACCGAAGACGTCGTCGTTGGAGAGGGGGAAGATTTCGAAAGCACGCATATTCTCCACCTCCGCGATGTTATCAAAGCCGCTCGAGAGCTTGTAGGCGCGCGGCGATTCAGGCGCTGCATGAAATGGGCACCGGAGCATCGTTTCACGTCGCGAAATAAGAAATGTCGAATTTACGACGAGATGTCGAGCGGGGATTGGTGGTGGGGAATGCAAGTGAGCGGAAGCCTGGTATATTCACAAAACGTTACTCACGTATAAGATAGCACCGCATACGCAACAAGAACGGCACTGTCGTACCGTTGATCGTTGCGTCAGACGGAACCAGCCTTACGAATAACGCGAATGGCCCTGAGGCGCATCCGATTTATCTATCGATAGGAAACATTAGCAAGGCAGTTCGTCGGATGCTGACAAAGCGCTCTATGATTCTAATCGGGTACTTACCGCACGACGATTTCGAGGAGATCGAGGACCTGGAACTCCGCCAAAAACGTCGCTTGGAACTTCTTCATCGTTCCCTAGCCAAAGTATTTGAGCCGTTGAAGTCGGTGTCAAAGGAAGGGACGCTCGCTAGGTGCGCAGACGGTTACGTTCGGCATATATATCCAGTGCTCGCCGCTTGGGTCGCCGATTTCCCTGAGCAAACCGACCTGGCGTGCACGACCCGGAGCGGATGCCCCAAGTGCACGCAAGGATGGACGGGGCGAGGCCAAGGCGGACCGATGGCGCCGTTACGCAACCAGGAGGAAATGGCCAACATCCTTAGGGGGTATCAGCTCTCGAAGGACGAGAGAGTGCTGACCCGACTTACGTTGAAGCCGGTAGCCCCATTCTGGGACGGTATCCCTTATTTCGATATGGGGAGGGCGCTCGCGCCGGACCTGCTACACCAGTTATACAAGGGCATGTACGAGCACTTACGGAACTGGATCGAAGACTTACTAGGCACGGCGGAATTCAATCGTCGGTTCAAGACGATGCCATCGGCGCAGGATCTTCGACACTTCAACAAAGGCGTAACAAAAGTTAAAGTCTGGGCGGGGCGCGAATCAAGAGATATGATGCGACAGTTCTTACCTGTCGTTGTAGATGCTCAGGTCCCGGCTGGTATTATTCGTCTAGTCCGTTCGTTTATGGTCTTTTCGTATCTCGCGCACAGCGCGCAGCTGACCGACGTCGAACTTGCCGAGATGGACAAGGCTCTCAAGATGTTCCACAAGGCAAAGTATATATTGACGAGGGGGCAAGCGAAGATATTAAAGACAGACGGTGCGTTCGACCGTCTAGCTAAACTCCATATGATTGGCCACTATCAGCAGGATATACGTGAGCTTGGGACGCCGGATGGATACAGCACGGAAACGCCAGAGCACTTACACATCTTGTACGTCAAGATCCCATGGCGAATGTCGAATCGAAGGAACCCGTTGCCCCAGATGGTTCAATACGTTCAATACCTCGAGGCACTTGAAATTCAGCAAACGTATGTCGAGGAGTTTTATGGCAGGGAGTTGTCGTTCAGAATCGAAGATATTGTGTTCGACAATGCCGAGGAAAAGGCAGACAGGAGCGATAGTGAGGAGGACGATGAGGACGACGCTGATAGCGGCGACGAGCTAGAGGACGGAGTCAAGATTGCGTCCAGCGAACCGGACCGGTCAGCCGTGTCGGAGATACATCATTATCCCCGACCGGTAATATCTATTGCTCGGCGGCCGACCTTGCCGCGTGTGCCGGCCAGCGTAATCATCTCGTCATACGGCGCCTCCGACTTCATCCGGGCATTACGACGTTTTCTTCTTCATCAGCAAAAAGAGTTTCCGTCTATGTGGTCCTACACATACTACCTAGACCCCCATAGATGCAAAAGCCTTTGTAGCAAGGTACTCAAATATCCAGTCTATACAGTGGCATAGTGTGTCTATAGTGTCTATGGCGTCTATGGAGTCTTGCACAGCCATAATTAATTATCAGTAAAAACTGTACATAAATGGTAATTTAATCCCATTAGAGGATGTTGAGATCTGATGGGATCTGATTTCCATCTGATATATGTGGTCTATGTGGTCTATGAGGTCTTTGGTGTCTATACAGTCTATAGCATTTAGAGGGTGTCTATGAAGACCTGTTGCAACTACATACTTACATACTCTGTCTATGCAGCATGGTATCTTTTTGCTGATGTTACTAAAACCACCCAGCCTGACGAAGTTCCAACCCTCCTCCCCTCTGACTTGTTTCCCCTCTGGCATAAAGCCGTCCTCACCCACCTTCCGCTTCCCTTCGCGCCATGCAAGCCTCGCCACCGTGACGTGGTACGAGCACGTCCCCCGACTCGAGATGCCGCCGGCCGACTCTCGCAGGCAGGCGTGTTTGACACGGCCTTATTCGCCGCCGATGCCTCTCATTCCGGACTCGAGCGTAAGTCCTGTTCTTTCTCCCTCGCTTTCCCACGCTAACACTCCCTCCAGGATATTGCGCTGGCCGGGTTTGCACTATATTCTCACCTCCTCCCACTCTTGCTCGCTTTCACGACGGACCTCTCGTTTATCTTGATATTTTTGCGCCTTTCTCGCCCGACCCTGCCTCCACGCATTGCATGTTTAGCACCACGCTGCAACATTCTGGCGAGGCCGGCGCGTCACTTATTTTGCCGCTTACCTGCCTTAAAACGGCGTGCCATCTCGCCCCAGATTTTGCCTCACCTCTAACTCGCGTTTCCGGTCCAACTGGCGCCCTCGCCAACGTGCGTCTTCTCTTCAACGACTTTTACAACAACTATACCTTCCTCTTGTTGAACCACTGGCACCGTCTACGCTCCGAGTGACTGGGGGTTGCCGTGTTGCGAGTTGTACTTTCCTTTCTGCTTCCTGAACTCTTTTTGTCGTAGCCGTTGTATCGCTCTTTGTCGTTGGAGTGATTCCGTTCACTTGAGTGAAACTTTTCGCTCGTGGATGTTGCCTTACACGTTTGTTGGCGTGATGTTCTTCCTCGCTGTCATCTTCCCGGTGTATTGTTCTTCGTTGTTACCTACTCGTCGGCATATTGTTGTCCCTCATCGTGACATGTTGCTCTCTTGTTTGTACCAATGAAACCTTTTGATTATCATTTCTATCTACATGGGATTTAAGGCCCTATTGGCCGATAAATATTTCTTTTCTATTTTTTTTTGGTTTGTAAGTCATTTAGCATACATTGCACTAGATGCAATGCGTACCTGCAACGAAGTGCAACAGTAATTCATGAATGACTGAAAAAGTCCTGTCTTTATTTGCACCCACATATTTTCCTGAGAATGAGATTGTTCAAGGTTTTAAGGGTTATGATGCATTCCCGAAGAACCATATTGGGTATATGAGGGGCTGAGAAGTCTAATAAACCCTCGCTAGTATTTAGTTCATCACAAAATATGAATCCGTGAAGAATCAGAAGGCTATTGACGCAAGGGATTGACCAAAAAAGCGATACGGGCGAAAATTGAGACTTCCCGCCCTGGTAGAATAGGGTGGCAAGAGGGCCTGGGGATTGAGCCAAGAACGCATCCAGTGCAGCTTGTACTTCTAAGCTGGCCGGAAGGGCAACGTCCAAATTGTGAGGAGGATTGGGTAGAGCGATTAATGGAAGAAGAAGCACCAAGCTCTTTGGGCCGATGTCTTCCAGATTTATGGCGGTTTGCATAACCCCGAGCCGATCAAACTTTTTTTCAGGGACGAGTGCACAAAACGTGTTTTCGGCCATCGCGCAGGCCACAAAGTACGTATCAAAGATATAAATATACCATTAGATGCGCCTCGATTGGGCGAATACGGCCGTGTAATTACAATTTTGATAGCGTAGTTTTCGACTGGAGCACGGGATACACGGCTGTATGCGCAAGCGCGCAACAACGACAGGGGGTATCTAAAAGCTGTAAGTGCGACCGAGTAGAGGAGACCTTCGGGCAGCTCCGTGCCAAGTATCCTGTTGATAGGACCAGTACTCGGCGAGATATTACGAGCTGACCGACCTGGTTCTTTGCCTGGCGCTTGTCACAAGCCACCCATCAGTGAAGGAATCCAGCCAGGCAGTGCTGGAGCTCGTAATAGTGGTGTAAAATAGGAGTAATATTCATTCATGACCTGGGAGGTTACAAATGATTTCTGGCGATATAAACAAAGCGCCATTTGCGTGAAGATATCAATCCCTCTTCCTTTCGCTCTTTTTCATTCTTTTTCGTTCGTTTCCGACTCTCGTTTCCACAAATACACATTCCATGCCGCCCCAACGTATCAGCAATGACCTCCGATGGGCTGTTGTTCGTCTCACGGCACTCGGAAACTCGTCACAATATGTCGCTATGGCATCTGGGTTGAACGAGCGTCAAGTTCGTGGGATCAATCAGCTGTTTGACGAGACGGGGGTTGTCAATGGTAATCGGAATGCGCCACGGCCTGGGCGACCACGCATTCTAGGCAACCGTCACAGAAATGTTAGTTGGCAATACAATACCATTCCAACTTACTTATCTTGTTTTCCCCAATCCAGTATATGATGAGTCGACTGGAGCAACACAACGACATGTTTTTGGACGAGATACAAGCCGACTTGTATCTAGCACACGGCGTAGATGTTTCAATCTCTACAGTATGGCGGCAGCTTCGCCGTGACGGGGTCACGAGAAAGAAGGTGAGCAGTTTACATCGTGAATTACGAAAGCTGACCTTGCTTGGATAAGGTTGATCGGCGAGCAATTGAGCGCTGCGAGTGGACTCGGCTAAACTTTCGCGAGCGGTTCGCCGAAAACTATCGACCCGAGCATGCTGTTTTCGTTGATGAGAGTGCCATTGACCGAAGGACAACTTACAGAAACTATGGTTATGCCCCATCTGGCTTTCGGGTTCCGCAGCGGGCGCGTTTTGTCCGAGGAACAAGGTGAGCAAATGATGCCTTTGTTGTACTCGGACGAAACAAAGCAGCTTACTGTAGCTCGTAAAGGTACTCGATGCTTCCTGCCCTAACCGTAGATGGGATCCTAACACTTCAAGTGATTGTTGGGTCGTTTACTGCCGAGCTTTTCCACCAGTTCATCAAGCAACTTCTGTCGTACATGGAGCCATTTCCGGCCCCAAAGTCTGTGATTTTCATGGACAACTGTCTGATTCACAAGTGGCAGGTCACGTTGGACATGATCACTGAACGGTGAGCCTGTTCAAAGATAAAAAAAACACGTACATCAGGAAAATGTGGATTTCTAAATAGAAGTTGAAATGTTAATTATTGCTAAATAACGGGATTTTTCTAATTTGGGGTAATTTGGGCTAATTGGTGATAATTGGTGATAATTCATACTCCAAAGGCATTTTGAGCTGCCAGAACATTCTAGGCATGCTTACTGAGCCTCTAGGCTGCCGTATGTGAAAAAGAAAGTCAGTTTGTAAATCCTAATCCACCAATAATTGACCCTAATTGAGGATAATTGAGGATAATTAGAGACCCCCCTTTCTAATTAGGTCTAATTAGGGCTACAGAATGGGGGGGGGTAGCTAAACCGCCTAACCCAATAATTAGAGCTAACTAGCCCTAATTAGCCACAACTATAGTGCCACATTTTTCCTGATGTAATCAGCTGATTGGCAGAGCACCAGAGGAATGCGATATGAATTTCTCCCACCTTATTCTCCAGATTTCAATCCCATAGAACACGCATTTTCAGCTATCAAGTCGCGTATTCGTCGTAGTGGTGATCTGGTTCGTCTGGCTATGACAACACCAGATGGTGATCAAGATGCGGAGACCATTGCGGCTGTGTTTGAGCATGTTTTTGCCACAACTCCGGAACAAGCGCGCGGTTGGTTTGAATCGTGCCATTATTATTGAGAGAATTGTCTACGGAAATGTTTATATACAGGCTAGAATATTATCATGCTTTAGAAACGTTGCAGCGATGAAAAATTAGGACAAATTTAGAGAGAAAAAAAGAAGACTAGTTGTTACGGAGAGCGGCAAGTTTGAGATTGAAGACTTGGAGATCCTCTTGAACCAGCCGTGCAAGTCGAAGCGCCATCCCCATTGTCATCTTCTTGATTGATCCGTCTTCTTGCACAAGCTCTAGAGACTGTAGAAAGTCAGGCCCGGCACCTTGTAAGTCGGTCAACCGGAGGATATTGAGTCGCTCAAATCCAAGTGCCAGCGAAGCAAATTTGTCACCTGGCTCGCCTCGGTTGTTCTGGTCGCACGTGGGTAGCCAGACGGATAGCAGCGGAGCCTTGACATCGAGTTCAAGCCGGAACAAGCCACCTCCGCCTGATGGCCCGGCAGGCTGTGCAGTGGGATTTCCAACATTTCGACTAGCGCCCACAGAGGATGTAGCCAACTTTGTCGCTGCAACCTTACTCTCAGCTTTTTTGCTGCGTACCTCGCAGAGTAACACGCATGGTGGAGGAGCAAACAGCTCGGCTTTACTTTGAGCCTGCATGTTGACAAGTGAGTTTCTTCCATTTTGCTATCAGTCAGGCCAAAATAACATACCACCAAGTTAGCCCACAGCTGAACCTCCCGCGCACCCAGCTCCTTGTGTGTTGTAGTACCCGTCTCCTTATCCTTTACTTTCCAGCACGTTCCTCCGAGGTTGAAACAAGTCTCCAGGGTACAAATATTCTTTGATTTGATCTCGTTCTCAAAATCGTATACCGATGCTCGTTGCTTGGCAGCACTAGACGATGACAAAGCGCCGCCATAGGCGGGCTACAAAAATAGGTTTGTTAGCTACCTTTACATCGCTACTGAGCTGGCTCATCTAACATACCTTTCTACCACCCTTGGCTACACGTCAGGAAAAGTCGGCATTTACATTTAGCGCCCAATTCTAAATTTACTAAATTCAGCTAAATTGACTAAATGCCCCCCCTAAACCACTTTTTTTGAGCCTCTGGTCACTTCAATATGCTTGTGCACAGTAACCCTGTGCCCTATGCACTGAGCTGCAGGCACTAGGTGTGCCAGGGAGGCAGCCACGCTGGGTTTTTACAAACCTAAATTCGCTGAATTCGCTAAGTCACAGATAAATTGACCTAAATTTAGCTAAACGAAAGTGTACATCTGGTAAGGTCCATAAGGCACGTAAATTTAGGTCAACTTAGTTAACTTTAGCTAAACGAAAGTGCACATCTTTTTCTGATGCAGCAACCACCTTTTGAACAAGGGTAACTTCCACTGGATTCTGTACTACCTTTGACTTCCCAGCACTCTTTGATCCCTTCTTGTGATTAGCCGCTAGCTCGTCTACAACTCGGTCACGTTCAGCCTTCACCCTAGCTTCTACCCGCTCGACCATAGTCTCAAACTCGTCCTCGGTTTGAAGAATGGTTGTATTTGCATTCATCTTGGCGTCACCAAACTTCCACGACAGGCGAGGAAGATCGCGGACGCTACGATCCATGGCGGCCGCAACCTTATGGTTGTACGTCTCAAAATCTACTGTCAACTTGATTTTGATGGGCTTGATAGCTTTGTCGTTCTTGTCGGTGGGATCGCCAACCGGGACATTCAGGATAAAGTAGTCCACTTGTAAGTAAAGTGTGTCAGCCAACGTTGATGATAATCATCCAAGACGCCAAATAAAACTCACATGGTTCCTGCTTCTCGATCTCTTCCTCTTCACCAGAGTCGGCTTCGACCTCATCTTCATCCTCTGAGCTTTTCACTGGCTTTGAACGTCGCCGCCGGGTTGAGCTTGCCCTCCGACGTTGCTGCTTGGGAGGATTCTTGGCCTTCTGTTGTTTGGTTTGACTTGCTGCACTAGTTTTCCTTGCTTTGTTCGACACCTTCCGACCTGACGCAGCTGGCTCGACGCGCTTTCGTTTCGACCCAGCGCCCGTAGCCAAAGCTTCTTTGTTGGACTCGTTGTCAGACCCGTCATCGGAAAGGGAGCGCAAAAGGGAACGAGAGGCGTTGGCGGATTTTGTAGTGGGACGAGAGTTGAGTTCTGCGGCAGTAGGTGCTTTCTCAGCCTTGACTTGTCGAAGCGCCCGGATTGGATGTTTTGCCTGTGTAGGCTCGTCGTTTTCTTCATCAAGAATAGCGAAAGACGCTTCGCTAGACTCGAGATCGATTACATCGCCTGTCCTTGGATCGTATTCTTTATATTCGTCGCTGGAGTAATCGTCTCAATCGAGTTTCGTCTCCGAGGCTATCCATAAGGCGCTGGTGCTGTTCGACTATGCTCTGGCGCTCTGCAAGTGGTATGAGGCCAAAGAGACTGGTGTCGGCAGCCAACTGATCCATTTCGGCATCTGTCTGTTCGTCGCTCTCCCCGTCTTGGACCTCTGTTGGCCCGGCGATTATTGGTAAGCTCAAAGCACAGTATAACAGCCCGCTAAAGCTCACCTTCTTCTTCCGACACATCCTTTTGGCTCTTGGGCGTGTTCTTTGGCTGTCGGCCACGCCGTCTGCTCTGCGGAAGAGGAGGAGGAGTACCAGCTTGCACTCCAGCAAGGCGTGCGCTGCGCTTCAAGGCCGGCTGAGAGGGAGCAGATTGTGCGTTCGACATGGTGGTGCAGTTGTAGACGGCTGGGATGTTCGCAAAGGACGGAAAAGAGTTTGTTTGGTAGCCTTTGGCCGCAGCCGTTTCAGGATCGGCACCGAGACTTGGCGCTGTAGCGCCGCTCTGCTGCTCTATAAGCCTGAGCTCGAGGCAAAGCTAAGACGATGCTTGTACATAAGATAAGTAATACACAAATATTATACTTTAGTTCTGGCACATAGACAAAGGTGTATCTACTTCTTGTGTAAGCATTCTGGTGACAAACATTGCCCGACACCGCATGTCACCTACATAGTTCGCCGAGTACTGGTCCTATCAACAGGATACTTGGCACGGAGCTGCCCGAAGGTCTCCTCTACTCGGTCGCACTTACAGCTTTTAGATACCCCCTGTCGTTGTTGCGCGCTTGCGCATACAGCCGTGTATCCCGTGCTCCAGTCGAAAACTACGCTATCAAAATTGTAATTACACGGCCGTATTCGCCCAATCGAGGCGCATCTAATGGTATATTTATATCTTTGATACGTACTTTGTGGCCTGCGCGATGGCCGAAAACACGTTTTGTGCACTCGTCCCTGAAAAAAAGTTTGATCGGCTCGGGGTTATGCAAACCGCCATAACATATTTAGGCTGTTTAGTGCGACAGGCACGTATTTATTTTGGCCTGCTGCATCGTAAATCAAAGTGAGATGTGCTAGCTTGAGTACGACAAGTGTTTGGCTAGTGGCGGCAAGGATAGTATAAATCTGCGAAATAGGCACCTCATAGCCTCGAAAAGCGAAGAGTATAAGGCTAGTGAGATTATGATAGATGCTGCTATCCCATGGGAACACGTAGCCTGTTAGACGAAGCGTACTGATGGATGATAACAGCTTCTTGGAATTTTCCGATTGACTGCTTCGCGTTAGGATGTAAGAGCCCGCGATCGCCATTGTGCTGATGTCCAAGGCGTTAGCTAGAGCTGGGTCGCCGTAATCGAGCCACTGATTAATCATAGCTATAGTATCATTAGCTACTGGTGTCTTTACCTCGATCTTGAGACTGCGGACGCGATGGATGTGAGGCTTGAGAAGCAGTATCGCTTCGGACAGTATGTCTTGCTTTAGACGGAGTTCTGCCAAATGAATGTCTATTGGGTGATTTCTGCCGCGTTCAAGTAGCATAAGGAGCAGATCGTGAGGAAAGTTGTTATGGAGATCGATATGAGTCCATAGGCCTGGTGTACTGGTAGCAATTTGTCTCCAATAACGACAGACGTCGACGAAGCCATAATGTGAATGTTGTGCGATTGGTGCATCTTGCACGCAGTCGGGCATAGATAATGAAAATATACACGCAAAGATTTCAAGTGGGAGGCCGTTGATTGCTACAGGTTTGTGTTCCATCGTGGCGGGAGTCAGAAATCACGATGAGGTAAGGGACAACAAGGTTGTTCAAATTAGCACGTGAGGCTTTCCCACACTTTACGTAGTGGCCGCATACAGCGAGCTACGAATCACGGAGACTTCGCAAAGCTCTATGTCGTGCAATACATGAGCTACCCATCAGGTGACATATGTGAGATATATACGGAGCAGCGGCATTTGCAGGAGTGAGTAGAGCCAGAATCAATTGCAGGCGTGGAGGGGGGATAAGATCATATGCATGCGACAAACGTACAAGACACTCGACCTTTTATCCGAGGATCCAGCCAGTGGACTCTGAAGCTTATATAAAAGATGCGGGCAAAACTCCTGGCGCTCTGTATCTGTCTCCGGAACCTTACAAATGGTCCACTGCGTGCACCCAATTCTATTCATTCCATATCACCATTGTAATACCAATCATTCTTGGCACATTCAAAAGACGTTTTGGCAAGCTAGTTTGAGATTTTCCCCAAATCGAATGCTTCAGCGCCATGTATCGTTGAGGGTCAAGGTACCAGACGCTGGGACAGTGGATGATCTATTGGGGTCCGACTCCCAAACCACCTAGAGATTATTGTATATCAGACTTTGGACATTGCGAGTAAGCAACGTACGCCACTTACCGTCCCAGAAGATGTCTTCTTGATGTACTTGTACAAAAATGCTGTTCCTGCGGGCAACGAGACGCTCACAGACCACACCGGATACGAGGCAGAAGACATCGCGAGCTGCGAATCAAGCTTTGATGAGTAATTGAACGAAGCAATATTGTCAAACACCACACTCACAGAGCTCGCGGGCGCCCAGCTACCCAACTGAGCAATGTCGCCGACCACAAAGACGTTCTGTCGTTGGGATGTTCAATACAGTGTACGTGATCGTTCCAGCTCTCATACTTACGTCTCCCAGCGTGGTCGTTGCGTTGACTTTGAATGTTGCAGTAACAGTACCTCCACCTGACCCCGACCCCGTCCCGGTTGCTCCTGTGAAAATCGCAATGGCCGAGCGAGCTGCTACAGTGGCAGTGAATGTTCCTCCAGACACCGTATAGCTATGTAGATATACCATGTTAAAGCGACCAACGCTCGAGCTCATTACTAGACTTACGAGGCTCCGGTACATTTCCCGCCCGACGAAGTTCCAGAAATTGCGTCGCAGTATGATCCAGCAGCCAACGGCGTAGTGAAAGTCCGGGACCAAGCAGAGTCTGCATTGTTGATGACGACATACCCGGTGCTCCCTATACCACTAAAGATGAGCAAGCTTCTTCATAACGCTTAGAACCAAAGAAGCCAGACCTCTGCCAAACGCAATTTGCTGGTTGGTGCCGGAAACCCAGTTATTGACCGTACCGCTGACTCCGTTACGCCACTTGACCATTCCGGCAATCGCGGCCCAACGATGCTGACATTGCCATCCGTTGGCTCCACCCGATCCTGAGCAAGAACCAGCGCCGCTGGATGGGCTACCATCGTCGTTGTTTGAGAATGTATAAGAGGAAAGGACGGTAGGTGTACCGTAAGGGTAAGCCCTGTGATGGTGAAAAGTAATTGGTAAGTGAGCAGACTCGCACGTAGTCAAAGCGTGTACGCGTACAGCATGAACACGTGGGCAAGGCTATAAGTGGACCCGGACTTGTAAGTAAGAGATGCGCCGTTGCGCTCCGTATCGTGATTCGCGACAAATACGTTGGCTCCGGTGGCCGATACCCAGCCTAAGATAAATCTTGAGCTCAGACTAGAGGCGCATCGCCAACAATTTAGGAACATACCGCGATTTTCGAGGCCGTTAAGCCCTGAAATTCCCCCGTTTTGGAAAGCGCTCTGGAGCGCAGAAGTATAACGGAACTCTTGAACGTCACCATTTCCAGTATATTCAGAGGGTGATATGGGCTCGCCGGCTCCATAAATAACCTATAACATTGTATGATGGTAAATAAATGACATGTGTTATTGAAAAACTAAAAATGACATACCTCTTGAGTTATATATGGCTTGGAGCTCAACCGACCTAGGATATTGCTGATATCACCCGCAGCGATGTCTGAATACAAGCAATCATTACCTCTTGCGAGTTCAAATCAAGTCTAGAAATACCCACGTTTGGCAGCGTCAAGACGCAGCCCGGTGACGCCCAACGACAATAGGTCATTGACGTATGTTGCAAGGCGGCCGCGGACATATTCTGTATCAGTCGCCAGGCTATCCGTAAAATCAGCACATTGACGCTGTTGAGAGCTAGCCATTGAAAACGTACTCGGCAAGATTGACTAGTTCGCAGGTTTGAACCTCGGCTCTGCTGTTGTAGTTTACGATATCATCTCCAGATTCGAGTCCACAGTGATGGAAGTCTTGCGTCTGATAGATCCCAGGGTAGTTATAATGCGCTATAGGTTATGATAATAACGTAAATCCATGAAAGGATCATATTTGTAGCGGTACATACTGAATGCTATGATGATAGTCACAGAATGAGTGAATGTTCGGATATCGTAGGATTATTTACTCACTGGAACCCCCTACTCCAGTGCCGCTGTCAATGCCAGCCATGTGGTTTAAGATGGTGTCAGCTATTACTCCGACCCCAGCGGCCTAAAAGAAGCTGAGTCTTTGAAATTCTCCGTTGTCGGCTACAATCTGGCCTACCTTGCATGTAGCGACCATACTCTGATACACTCGCTTAGTGCTGATTACACATTCAAACAACATGCGACTTACCTGGAACTGGCTTCTGTTCCCGCGCTTAGAGGTAAGCGTGTACGACACCGGCTGATAATCAGTCCACCATTGAGAGCCGCTAATGTGCTCGGCAGGAGGCGAGACCTGGGTTGAAACGTGAGATCACCGAGGTAATCGATGCATAGATGCCCAATACGCACTTGAACGAAGCCGTACCCGGCCGGGCCAATGAAGTTGGTACACTCTGCGGCAATACTATTCCAACTCCATTCAAACATCTGAATGATTACAGCTAGTGAAGAAATGGTTAGATATTCAGATGTTATGGGAAAACCAACTTGCTTTTGGAACCGCTGGGAGCGCGAGATTCTAGACCTGCGGGTACTGCAGCAACAGCAGCTGCTGCCACAGCAAAAGGGACCAGGCGGCGGAACATCCTAAAAGTATGCTACGATATGAAGCTATGGTTGCAACGTTCTTGCTCCCAGTAGGCAACCTCTTATATGTACACGCAACATGACTTCGTTCACGCGGCTACAAGTGGGCGCCAATATCGCTAGTCTCTAGAACACCATACGCGTAGCCCAATGTATGCTCGACGCTTCGCAGGAGGAAGAAAACCACATGACGCACTGTAAACTCCTGTAAGCGGCCAGAGAATGTCATGGTGATGTGTCCAGAAATGAAGGAATCGGGGTTATGTTTGGCCGGGATGCACCCGGGGTGATAAAAGAAGAGAGACTTAGAAATAGTTCAACTGGCCAGCTGACGTCTACTGGACTGTTCCAAGTACGGAGTTGCCCAGTTAATGTCTGGGGTCTCAGGAATTAAACCTCGATCGTTCTGATAAGAAGATAGATACGAGCTTGAGTACTTTGATCAAGGGCTGACTAACACAACCGCGGTCACGGGGCGTTCCACGGCCCGGTCGGAGTAGCCTATGGTGTACTGCGCGCCCGTCGAACATAGTCTATGGAAAGGTGCCAACGTGAGCGGTTTGCAGTTGGAACACGGAACAAAATATAGCCTGAGCAATTAACCTGATTTAGTCATAAGGCAAGCGCCCATATTATTTACTTCAGTCTCACCTGGTAGACGGCCTTGACTAAAACAATTCCTCTGGCGATGTCTACTAACATTTAACGATACGAACTTGAAATGCCAAACGAAAACCAATTCTATGGTCGAGTTGGCCCCAATAGGGTGTCAATGAGACCCACAACGTGGGTATATACAGTACTACAAACCATGCCATCCGCTATATTGGAGAGAATCAATCGGGAGTTAAATATCCAAAGGGGAAGGAAGCGAGAAGTCTACACGCACGTGGACATGGGATCACTCCAACGAAGTGTGGATGGTAGTTTGATGTAGTTTCCGCTGGAAAGCTGAAGTATAGATGTTAATAATTGAAAATCGGGTGTGGGTATGGTACTAGGACAGACCCATTTCTTGCCACTTTTCGGTGCTTCATAGTAAAAGTCCACCAAAACAACACTTTCGGATAAAAAAATTGCACATACAGATACCTGCGCATCTGGTCTGTCAACTGGCGAAGCCTGAAATATTTTGAGCGCAAGCAGCGTACACATTTGCTCAAACGATTCGATGGGTTCCAGACCCATTTCTTGCCAGGGCCTGAAGCTGCCAGCCCGGATCGGAAGTGATCGGCTGTGCAGCAACCAGCCAGTCGCAGCGATGGGGCGATACATGTCTAGCTTTATTCAGACTAGCACAATCTCTATCCGGCGATATTTCCGTCGGATATGGCTGGTGAGCAGC
>WSTH01000633.1:0-14480 GCA_019616345.1 Ceratobasidium sp. 395
GTCGTGTACCTGCTTGTCGTGCCTTGCATCACTCCCATCCGTATCTTTTCGTTTCCAAAACGGTCCGTTCCTCGTCACATCCCATTTTCTCTCCTCCCATCGTATAGAAAACACACCGGCGAACGCCCCTTTGCCTGCCATTGCGGAAAACAGTTTTCTCGGCTCGATAATCTTCGTCAGGTAGGTTATTGTTTTTGTTTTTATGTCAACTATTACTCATGTCGACCATTATTCACAATTTGTAGCATGCGCAAACGGTGCACTCGGACAAGCTTGACCTCAACGAGCGCATGATGCGCGACCTTACGTCGTTGCACACTGCGCTCGCGGCCACGTCCCACCGCAACTTGCCCAGGCTGTCTCCCTCGCAGACGACGCCGACCCAGCCCCAGCCGTCCCGCTCCCAGCCGTCGACCCCGATCGACGGCCACCCCGGCGCTTCCGGCATGGTCCCCAGCATGGCCTACGACGCCTGGCGTCGTGATGACTTTCGGAACCGCGATGACTTTCGGAACGAGTCCTTTCTTGGCCAGTCCTTTCCAGCCTCCCAGTCCTTTCGGGCCCAATCCCACCTTCCAGTCCCAGCCCAGTCCTTTCGGGCCTCCGGCTACGCAGACTCCCGCTTTCCCCCCTCTGACGTTTACCCTCACGCTCCCGGACGGCCGGGCGTCGGCCAATTTCTCGCTTCCAGCGCTGGACATCCCGACGGGCCCTTTCAGCGCCCCGATCCTCGGGACGGATACGACCGGCCTGGACTGGAGAGCATGGATGCCCGCGAGCGGGCCGTGGACGATGGCGGAGGGAACAAGCCCTTTACGAGCGGAGGCAGCGCAGGGGGTGGGCTCCCTCCAATCTCGTCCCTCATCCCCCGAGCAGAGCAACCACAATCCCTACTTCCCCCCGCTCCCGGAAGACCCGCAACCTCAGGCGGGCTCGCCGCTTGGCGCCCATCCTCTGGATCGGGGCGTCCGGTCAGCTCATCCGGCTGGCTCCCGCCCCTCGCGGATGGACGCCCGGGGCTTGCTCACCGCCCCGCAACGGCTGCTGCACCACTCGGTTTCGGATCCGCAGCTTCATCACGGCCGGGCACGAGCGGAGGCCCCGGTGGCTTCGACCGCGGGGATGTATTCGCCTTTGAGCCGCCAGCCCTGGCTGCACCAAGACATCTTCGAGCCGAGGACGACGATCCCGCTCGGGATCGACATCGGAATGGCGAATATCCCGGGTATCGGCTCCCATTTGGGCTCCGGCCTGGGACTGCACCCGCGGCCTCCTTCGACCGAGGTCGACGGGGACGAGAGTGGGAGCGGGAGCGATCCCGGCCTCGACGCGACCAGTCGCATGCGCGAGATGGATCTGGCGATGAACGCGGACATGGGTCTAGCCGCGAACGATCTCGGGACCGATATGGGCCAGCGCGCGATGAATGGCATGACGAACGGAGCAGAATGGCCGTCGCTGGACATGCTGCTTCATCCTCCGACGGGTCCTCACCCGATGCAACGATGGAGCTCGGACGTCGAGAGTCTGGAGGCCTATACCCCGGAGACGCCGACCGAGACCCAGGGCTTCTTTCGCCAGGCGGGGGAGGATACGACTCACCGTTTTCATGGCACCCGCCAGGGCTTGCTCCGCGCAAACGCTCCTATGACTTTGGGCCTGGAGATGCCCCCGACGGACCAGACTCACGACCCGCGTCTCGCCGACTTACGCTCATGGAACTATGCTCAACTGGGGCCGCACCCGATGATAATGCAGCAGCACCACTTGCACCCGGCCTTTCGCCCAATGGCAAGTCCGCCGCTGAGCGGGGGCGGGAGCCCGCGTCCCTCGTTCGACCTTCGACTGTCAGCGGCCTCGGGGATAACGCCAGCGGGCTTCCAGGGATTGCAAGCTTCAGCTATGGACCAGGGCCGGGGCCGATACACGAACGAGCTGGGACGCTTCCAGCCCGAGGCGGGGCGCTACCAGGGAGAGGGAGCTCGCTTCCCCCACCACCCTCTCCACCCCCAACAGCCATGGGAGAACGGGATGATGACGGTCAGTAATGGTCTCAGTCTCGGTTCTGCTTCTGCGCGAGAGGGGAGCTCGGGAATGACACCGCCGCCGCTGCAGGTGCTTCAGTCAGACGATTCGACCGCGAGTTTCTCGACCGACGGGAACATGCCGATCGATTTCCGGGACGAGGGTCGACTGTTAGACACGACGAGCCCGACAACGTACGACGGGACACCGGAGCGAGCCTATCCGACGCCGCTGTCCGCGCATCCACGCCTGCCGGTCACTGGCGAGGGGAGCACGAACGGCTCCGAGGTCAAGTTCGAACACCCATCTCCCCGCCTCCTACCGCTACAGGAGTAAGGGCCGGCTCGACGTCCCACTAAATGCTTTCGTTCTCGCGAATGACTCGAATCTGGTATCTCTGGTATCAAGTCTTTTTTTACCCTCCTTCGAATGTGTGTTTTTTGTTACCTTTTTTTCACTGCTTGTGGTATTAGTCTTTTCCTGCGCGTAATGGCTGCGTTTTTGTGAGGATGGTTTCGACCGACCTGTATATAGCCTATGTTTGTGATGCTACTGTTCGTTGCAAAAACCTTACCTTTGTCTTTTCCTTGGTTTGACTCTACTCGGCGCTTAGTCGACTCTATCACAAAAATTAAATGTAAGTTAATGCTGGGATCTCATAGACCGAGCCCCAGCAGAGTCTAATGGTTGTTTGTCTGTGGTTTTATTTCGTCGTCATTATACTACTTCGTAGCTACTACCTACTGTGTTCAACCAGGGATACCATACCAAAAAGTCTCAAGAATGATAAAATAATAGCATGCATGTCTAAGACAACTGTATGCTGCATATTATACACATGTTTGGCCCTTTCTAGCCCGTTTGTAGCTCTATTCAAAGCCTGAGTAGTTAGGAGTCGGCTATATTGACGAATTTGTACGTAGTATATACCTAATCTAGGTTGGCGCGGGTCTTTGACCGTATTGCGTAGTATGAAGGTTTGACGGATATTTGCATTTGGGTCGAGGGCTTCCCGTTCGAAATGGGTTTGTATGATGGTACTGTAACATGTATATCATTATCAGTTTCCGTTTTGTACAGACAAACAACGCATGAACTAGCTTCTAACGATAAACCTAGACGGGTACAGTGGAAGAAAAACTAAACAAATCAACACCTTATAGTTCATATAGATGTTTGACCTGCTCAAGCGTTATCTCTATCGTTCGTTTCGCTTTATTAGCCCAATGGTCAAAAATCGCCCCATTGAGGGCGGTACGGGCGGCATTGATGCAATCGTAGCAGACATTTAGTTTCCTCGCGATTTCTCTAAGAATGTTGATGTGAAAGTAATGGTTACTATCGTCCAACGATCCAGTTGCGACCTCAGTAAATATCAGCGTTCTCCAGTGAGTGCACCACGAAGGATCATAAGCAGTTGCGAGCCCGAGTTCATGTCCTTCATGCTTGAAACACCGACTACACATCATGATATCTGCTTCATTGTCGTCGTCTGTCGTTGTTGGCAAAACGTCCGATACGCCAGCCCCAAGTAGCAATTCTAACAGCGACTGAACGCGGACACAGTGTGCACCCAGTAAACCAATAATACTAGCAGCACCTGGATAAACGCTTGCGAATCCCGGGATCTCCCCGGTATTGTCAAATACCCAGCGTTCAGGAAGGAGCTGCTCAATGGCCGCTTTGTGACTTTGTGGGAGCTGGTACTTGGCCGCAAGACAGAGTGCACGGGGAGGGTCAAGGTAGATAACGCTGCGCTGGTCGGACACGTGGGATATCATGATGTGGTCAACAGCCGTGATAATCCCACTGATATCGTACTTCTGTGCGATTCGTAAGCTTTTCTCGAGGAGCTCAGTAGATAAGTTGTCCATAAAGACGGGTGGATAGATGAACCGAAGCATCAGAGATACAGACTCCGAGTCGTCAGAGAGTTCGACAACATCCTCTTGGGTAGCGGTGGAGAACATGTCCGCAAAGACAGATGAGGCAAGCCGAAGGATGAGGGAGTGAGCAAGGAATATGTCTCCGTTGCTCGACTTGAGTGATATATCGCCCCCAGGAGGAGGATGATAAGAAAATGCAGAGTCAGGTGTCGTGTCCATAATTTCTACGCCGCCTACGATTGTAGTCAAGTTAAGGTTTCCAGACTACACGTGACAAATTATATACTCAGACCGAGTTGCACCCGCTGTACTGATGCAATGTGCAATGCGATCACATTGTCTCTGTGTTCGTTGTACGACAGATCTTTGCGGAATGGCTAATATCTTGTTACAATTAGTTTTTCCTTGTCACACGTTGCGCATCGTAATTCCGTGTACCAATAATTTAGATATATACACGTGATGGTAATCACCATCTGTCGAGAATCCTATGAATTATTCTGCTGTTGTGCCCAACCAGGACTGAGCAACATAATATCATAATAAATGTAGTTTAAACACAGCGCCAGTAGGACAAGGTGCAGTTTCAGACAGAGTGATGAGACAAGTGGCTATCTTCTCTACGTTTTGAACGCCACAAGCAGAGGGGCTCAAGTTGTACACTGCTCTCTGCAGAAGAGTCTCATAAAATTCGGGCAGAGTTCACGCCAGAAGCAATACAAAAACTCCACTCGGTCGAGTGCGCCTTCCACCACTTCCCTCCTCCCTATCCCCCCGTACCCAAGTTTCTGCCCACCCCCGGCGCCATCTCCGCTGTGTATGGTTGTAGAGTAACGTGTATAATATTTCCGAATAGAATGTGGTCATAGTATTAACGAGGAATAAAAGAACGAAGCGAAGACTCCGAAAAATTGTACAGATGTTCATCTCCTCGAGTGTGCCCTCCAACATGGTTTTCAGGCGAAACAACAAGCTGTTCATCTCGCTAGAGTATGTACAATGGCTCCACTCCGGAAAATATCTCCGTTACTTCCTCTTTCATAGACGTAGCCCATTTTTTGAAAATATTTCCATACCCAGCACGACGCGTAGCATCCACACATTCTAAACAAAGTATCCCCTCGTTGGCGATGGTATCCAAGATAGTGATCTCGAAGTACTTGTCACACTCATGCAGAGGTTGGTATATAAAATCGGGAATAGCCCAAGCAGCCCAAAATTGCATCCATGGAGGGAAGTAACATCCTCCCGGGGAAATTGGGGAGGGTAATCGGTCAACGCAAGTCTTGCACATGACAAGTCTGGACCGATCAATGGAACCATCCGGGGCTATTGGGACAGTTATGCACAGGTCGTCTTGGAGTGCGAGCAAGGATTTAGTTCGAATAAGATGAGCGCCTAGTAGGCCAATGATACTGGAACAATCGGGGAATGCTTGGAGAAGGTGGTTGATATCATCTTGGTTCTGAGGCTGCTGAATGGCCTCGGCGGCTGCCCTTTGAGAAGCCTTGAGTTGATATGATGCTGCAAGTCCAAAAACACTGGCAGGATTGAGTTGCAGGAGACGGTCCTTATTAAAATGGGAGATAACGTAGTCAATAGTTGATAGGATACCGTCGACGTCGTACTTCCGGCCCATGTATAGACTTTTCTTCAGTAGCGACAGTGAGATATTGTCTAAGAACGCAGGTGGGTAGATAAACCGTAGCATCAATGATACAGATTCGGCATCCTCCTGTAGTTCAATCACATCCTTTCGGGTCGCAGGAGAAAACATGCCTGCAAAAACAGGTGAGGCTAGTGCTAGGAATGCCGAGTGAGCGACAAAGATGACGCCATCACTGGATTTAAGATATACGTCGCCACCTGGTGGAGGCTGGTAGCTGAAGGAAGTGGCTTCGCGAGTTTTGTCGCTGTCCATGTCCGGCTACCAGTTGGTGATCGTTGAGGTAAGGAGCTGCCTCACCTAGGGGAGGCCCTTTTGTTTGGCAGTATTTAACTCTAAGAGTCGGCAATCGGCGCTTGAACAATACGACCACTATAGGCGCCTAATATATATACACGGCTCCTGTGCGCTTGCAATCAGGAAAGAGGGCTTATGTTGGTCAAAGAAAGCTATAAGACCAAGGACGCAAACAGACGTTACATAGTCGCGGTATTCATTGATGAAAATGAAACATACATGTTGGGGCTGAAACTTTCAGACGTCTGGGTCAATGAGTTGAACTGTATTTCTCCACAACATCACATAAGCCAGTCGTGTGTATAGCAGCTAATAAGATAGTATTTATGTACACCCAATTCTGATCGAGTGTTTATAAGTACGTGTGTAATAAACTTCCAGGACTTGTCGTAGTTTCGGGTCAAATAGTTTGCAAGCTGTACTAGTTTGTTGCTTTCTAATATCATCACCGTGTTTGTTCTCAACCAGGTTACAAGATGAAAAGCTATAATGACATATTATATGTCATATAATGGCCCCATGCTGGAAAATACTTCTGCTACTTGTCCCTTCATCCATCGGGTCCAGTCTCTGAAAACCTCCCCGTTCCCGGCACAACGTCCTGCGTTCAGACAGTCCAGACAGTTGTACTCATTGCGAGCAATTTTGTCTAGTATGGTGGCCTCAAAATACCGCTCACATTCGTGTAGGGGTTCGTAGATGAATTGGGGAATAGCTAAGTTTCCCCAGGATTGCATCCACGGAGGCAAATAGTGCATCCCTAGCAAAAGTGGAAATGGTAGGCGTTCGATGCAAGCTATACACATGAGGAGCTCCGAATAGATAATTGAGCCCTTTGGATTCATTGGGACAGCTATGCTTAGGTCTTCTTGGAGCGCAAGCAGAGATTTGGTACGGACGAGATGTGCACCTAATAGGCCAAAGACACTAGAGTGATTGGGAAGTATTTTTGCGAAGCGCATCACGTCTTCGTGATTTCGGGGTTGCTGAATAAGCTTGGCAACTACGCCTTGGGTAGTCTTGAGCTTGTACGATATTGCGAGCCCGAAGACGTCGAGAGGACCGAGCTGAAAGATGTAGTTTTCGTCGGAGGAGTGGGATAAAACATAGTCAATAGCTGACGGGATTCCAGTGATGTCGTACTTCTGGCCCATGTGTAAACTCTTCCTAAGTAATGGCAAAGTGAGGTTGTCTAGGAACATAGGTGGGTAAATAAACCGCAGCATAAGTGAGACAGACTCTGCGTCCTCCGCAAGCTCGATCGTATCCTTTTTAGTCGCGGTAGAGAGCATTCCAGCGAAAACAGGCGAGGCGATTGCTAAAAGTACCGAGTGAGCGTGAAACACGACTCCGTTGCTAGACTTGAGTAGAAGATCGCCTCCAGTCGGGGGCTGGAACGAGAATAATGGAGAGACTAGTGTAATAGTTTTAGCAGAATTTTTGGCTGTTTTTTTTTGTTACTCATGCTGGAAGACGTGGGAGACACGACAACCGGAATCGAGACAGCAGTCGTGGTTGTTGAAACGTTCGGCTCAGCATAGCCACCGTTTTGCTTCCAGCCCAAAAAAGTAACTTTATGTGTGGTACGCCAATAATGAATAGAGCAATTGATATTGTACGAACACCCATGTATAAACTCACCACTTTACCTCCGACAAACCTATAGGAGGTTTGAGCTTCTCCCTAGCAGATTCATGCACGGATTTTCTAGCTCATGCCTTTGGGTTAATCGCATATGCTATGAAGTTGTTGAGTGAATTATGTGCAACAACTGCACCCAGAATTTGTACATAGCACTTCTGATCGATTCAAACGAAGGCGATAGAGCTCAAGCTGAAGGCACCTTAATGCGTATCTAGAACGGAGTCGATAAACAATTGAGGCAAATAGCTATCCTCCTCTCGGCTTTTCGAGTTCATGAGTAAAAGAACTCAAACTATACGCTACCCTTCAAGAGAGGGGAGGAGCGGACACACACCGTATACATAATATTTACGCTAGAGGCAATATAAAGACTCTACTCTGGTGAAAACCGCCTTCACCTCGTCCTTCATCTCTTGTGCCCAAGTTTTGAAAACCTGCCCGTCCCCAGCATCTCGTGCAGCTTGGATGCAATCCTGGCAGACACCATCTAATTGCTCTATTTCATGCAATATTGAGACATGAAAGAGATAGCTGCACTCGGTAAACGGTTTTTCGATGAGATCGCACTGCGCTATAGCAGCCCAGCAATAAAGCCAGATAGGTTGGTAGCGCATTCCCGGTCGCGGTGAATACAATTCTCGATTTATACACTCTCTGCACATCATAACGCCGCCGCCATCTTCCCAACCCACTTTAGGTGCATGTAGGTTTGGAGGTAAATTCCCCAATAGCGCGGCTAAGGCTTGGACACGGAGTGACTGGGCGCCAAGTAATCCAATGATACCAGAATAAGCCGGAAGAGCTTCCGCAAGACGTTTGACGTCTTCGCCGTCCCGAAGCTGCGAAATAAGCTTTGCGGCCGCCTTCTGAGTGGCTTTGAGCCGGTATCTTGAAGCAAGCTCAAACGTCTCGACCGGATCAAGTTTCAAAGGGGTGCTTTCATCGAAGGAGCGAGAAACGACATGGTCAACAGCCGTCAGGATCCCGTCGATGTCGTACTTTTGGCCCATGTGCAAGCTTTTCTTAAGAAGTGGCAACGATAAATCTCCAAGAAATACAGGTGGATAGATAAACCGCAGCATAAGAGAAACAGATTCAGCATCCTCCTGCAGCTCGATCATGTCCTGTTGGACCACAGGAGAAAACATGCCTGCAAAAACAGGCGAGGCTAGTGCTAGAAACATCGAGTGAGCGACAAAAACGACGCCGTCGCTGGATTTGAGAGGGACGTCACCGCCTAATGGTGGCTGGTAGCTGAAGGAGGTGCTTTCGCGAGCTACAGCATCGCTCATGTCCAGACTGTCAAGTCTACGGTCGTCAAGATGTGGTGGTTCAAGTTGCTACAATGTCAGAAGGTACACAGCCACTTTGCTTGTCGCTGATGGTCCTAAATTGTTCTTTGATCCTTGATCGGAAATTGTCTCCAGGAATCTCAGGCATAAATAGCAGGAATAAATACAGCAACTGCGACGCAGGTAATCAAAGCACGCGGCACTTCCGCCAGGAAAACACGGATTTTAATACATTCTATGTGTACACTCATTGAAAAAGCAAGAACTCGCGAACCCAAGAAAAGAAAAGAGGGTATGGCACTCGAAGCATGGGTAAATAAGAAACCAAAAGAGCGAAAACAAACAACAATCATATCTCCTTCGACGGAGCGTCCATCATAGCACCTATCACCCCAATATCAAAATCGACCCACTCGTTGTAAATCAGACAAATAACGTCTTACGCACCTTTAATGCTCGAAAACCGCGCAGGCACGCGGGTCATCTCGGTCGTGAGCTCCCGTATATGGCCACTGACTGTCTCGGGCCCGGTCGGGTCCCCTTCGGCATGTAACCTCATTCGCTCGGCGATATAAAAGTTTCTGACGACCGCCCAATCGAGCTGGAAAAGCTTATCGGCGTCAGTGTTAAATTAGGTAACTTTGTTCTCTTGATTGCTGATCTGAAAAGGTTCAGGGGAACTTTGTAAATGCTTACCCCGAATAGCAAGCACATCCCGCCGGGAACTTGGACGTATTGAAGTCGACGAAGGACCTCGATTGATTCTCTGGCTGCTACACACGCTTTTTCGCGGGACGAAACGAAGGAGTTGGAAAGGGAGGCGTGGAGTTGGACTGTCGCAGCCAAGAGTGTTGCACGTGCCTTTGCATCAAGAAGCCTCAGCTATAACCCACCAAACCACAAAAAGGGTAAAACGTACCACCAAAAGTGCAATCGTCCACTCGGGGCCCGTTTTTTCAACTTCGGACGGTAGGGTGCGCATGCATTCTACAATCGCTTGCTCACATACTTCGTGTTTGAAGCGCAACGCTGGATCCGGATACCGGGCTATGATCACATAAATTCGCTCATCCACGATGACCAAATCAGGTTTCAGCTCAAGCTTACCGGATTCCAGTGCTGACGATAATCTAGCTGCACGGGCGAGAAGGCACATGGTCTTGATACGCAACGCCTGGCTGTGTCGGTCCCGCGACATGTCGGCCGCACCAGGTGACCCACTGTAGAAAGAAATGATCGTTTGGTAACCAGATTGGAGTATAGGCTGTATGACTATGTTAGCACAAAGCATATATGCAAAGGTGGAACGCTCAACTGCGTCGTCAGTTAATTGGGTAGGCCATGAAGTCGTTATTTCAGAGTCTGCGACCGAGATAGGAAGTCCGGTGACGAGACCACCTACAAACAAAATTTCAGCCCCAAAACTTAGATAGGGTGACAGTATAATGAATGTCATATACCTCCCAGATCCTGCATGTATACCTAAACCGGAACATGGTACCATATCTCAGCGTAGCTCTACAACATAATAATCCGGCAATAGGCTTACCTGCCAAAACGCGTGAATATACTCATTTCGCTCAATCGTATCGCGCGGCCTTGGTATCAGACTTGGACCGTCCGTATTTCGCAGTAGCGCGTTTTGGAGACCAGGAACACCACCCCCACCATCAACGAGATCGATATGGCCGTACTCGGACTGTGGCCTCCACCGTATCGATGACATACGATGTAACCCACAAGCAATCATGAACCGCGCCGTCGTTGAACTGAGGTGGTGTCCCTCGAGGAGTCTCCCCTAGTTGACTCATTAGCCGTGATCCACGAGGCGTGAAGGATCTAATGTACCTTGGAATCTAGATCTTAAGTTTTAGCCTACGTCACCCACGGCATGAGACATGCGCATGTACTCACAATAATAGAAGGAAACCAGGCTCGAGGCTCTAATAAAGTCTATTAGGCGGTCCCCTTGAACGAGGGAGACTTCCATGCCCTTACGGGCTTTGGCAAGAAAGACAGATTCAAGGTCCTCGAGGGCCTTCTCCCCCGAAAAGGAGCACGCAACGAGGTACATCCCGTTGAGAAAGCATCTTGGCAGAGGGTTAACAAACGGGTCATAAAGGCATAAAAGCAAGCTCACGGATGAGGTTGGTTCGCGGGTGGCTGAGAGAGTGATGCCCATAGACGTTTGTCGTCGATTTCAGTTCCAACCTAAAACACGCAAGAGAGGTTGGGAGAGAGGCTATATCTAGTGAGACGGTCAACATACCTCCCATCTCCTTGGCAAGAAGATATCGAGTCTGCGTGGGCATCAGCAACCATAAACCCAATCACAATTCAACCACCCAACCCACAAATGTTTTTGCATCCCTGACGGTATTTCGTCCTGTTCCCACCATGGTGTGATCTTATAGACACTATCCAACGTACTTTGTCGCGAGTATGGCAGCGGTGAGGTATGAGTAGGTATCGCGAGTGTAGCAGCCAAATCAACAAGACCGCTATTCCCGGCGGCGAGTGCTGAAGAAAGAATGTTGACATCGATCGAAAAGTAGTCTAAAAAGCCCACTCACTTTTCCAGGTATCAAGATCCTGAGGAGGACCTTGTGGTGACATGAGATCAAAGGGGTTAACTGCATCGCCTGTGGGTATCATGGGCTTTGCGTCAGGGGGGTTAGTTGAGTGAGCACCCTGAAAGACCTAATGCTTACCGGGTAGGGCAGAGCGTCCGCTGAAGTTGAAGTGGGTGTGAGTTGTCCCTGACGCGGTAGGTTTGCTGGGGACCCATTGCGGGCCGATTCCATTGCGAGTATTTTCTCCTCCAAGTCGCGAACTTTACCTGTAAGTATTTGCACGCGCGATTTGGGTAGGCCGTCATCATAGCTGCACGTCTGTGATCGCCCAGTCCGGACACACTAAAGTAAAAAGTCAGAGTGTGGGCCTGTCAAGCGGGCGAACGTTTACGCACTGATGTACATGCGGGCTTGTCTCAATGTCAACCAGTAATGAGTATCAATTGAAACAGACGTCAGTTTGGGTGGGACCTACTTGCATCGCATTTCTGATCGGCGAGAAGATGCCAGTGAGAGGGTTATACGCCACAAGTGTGGGCACTCACCAATTTCCGCCGTCGACAAGTCAAACACGCAGACCCACGCTGGAGTGCAAGTGTATGTGTGACCTGGGGGGTCCTCTCTCCGGTCGAACTTGAACCAGAACTGGGCGAGTTGGACGATGAAGCAAGCGACTCTTGTAAGTATATTGTTGTCACCTGGTCCGACGAACCAGGGCGAATAACCGGCGAGAGAGATGCATCCAGAGTCCGAGAAGATGTGGCCGAACTATTTGCGTACGGCTGGGTACGGCGCGCGCGCCGCTGGCTTGCCAAATCCGAAGCCGTTCCAGGGCGTAGATGGGAGTCGAGCATTGGAGAAGGTGTGGGGTGAGGCAGCGCTTATGTACGGTGACAGATAGGAATCTGATACACTACTTTCGCTAAGCGAGAGGTGGGGTGCAAGTAGCCGGACTGGTAGAGATTGAGAGTTATAGGCGGGCCACGAAGCGTACAATTGAGGTGTGTGTTTTGAGTACAAGAAGACGGCACGGCATGATGGGATGGGATGGAAAAAGTCAGAGAAGGTGACCTACAACCACTAGGGTTCCGAGAAAGCCAGCTGCAGGGCACATCACCTCTTTCCGCATGGGGCAGCCGCCTTCCAGTCGAGCGTATCTTGCCGCAAACACATCTCACGCATGCGACCCATATGATCGATCTCTCCAATCGAGGGGGTGGCAGTGTGTTCCTGCTATATGGTTCGCACCAATCTGTCAACTTTGCAGATTAGTCTTCTCGTCCGCGGCATCGGTTTGATCCGCCTCTGCGCTCGATTCTATTAGTACATTGCAGCTAATCACACCAAGGTACAAAGCGTGCCCATAGCACGGGCGAATTATCGGAAAAAATAATGATGTGCAGAATCCACAAAGAGTCCTGCATCCTGATTGATGTTCGCGCAGTGGGGCCAACTAGAACGTGGCCAACCTATCGAGCAGTTTGTACGCTATTTACCCAGAGGCCTGTGGCGAGTGGCTGTGGGTCAAACATTGCGATCCCTGATTGATATGAGCTCGCTCACCTAGTACCGGATAAACCTGCCTCAACCGCTTCATTACCGTGACGAGAGCCTCGAGCTCCTGCTCGGTCTGGAGCGCACCCTCTTCGTCTGAAACGCTTCTTTTGCGCCGTATTTCGCGCTTGAGAACATCTGCTACGCACATCCAGCTCAACTACAGTTACGTTAATGAGTGCTCCTATAATGGGCGACTAGACGGGGACTCACACCCATAAGCATGTGGAAGTTCTTCGCGTCGATGTTGTCAATCATAAACACCACCTTCATCGCAGCACCGGCAGCCTGCACGCACTATACGCAAACCGTCAGTCAATCAGCACGCGACCCGGACCACGAGCCGAACGCACTCGCTCATAGGACGAGGGATGGGTATCCAAAAACGGTGAATGGAGCTGGATCGTCGATCCGTGTATGAAGGTGTGCACAAAAATCAGGGAAGACGTGTCATTAATGCCCGCGCCTGAATGGATGTGTGGAAGCGTCTGGGCAATTCTCGTGAGGGCCACGTCCGTTGCTCCAAATTCGTGCCAGAAGGACGTGCCTCGATCTTCGCAACAAGCGCCCAGTAAAGAAAAGCGTGTCAACAACTACAAAGCACCCTTGCACGTGGCTCTTACCTGCTTCGGGAACCGTAGAGAGCCTTGAAGAGCGCTCGAGTAGTGCAAGACTTTTGACCCTCAACGCATGTAGCGAATCCTTGCTTGCGTCCTGAGCAACATTTCCCTCCTGATACATCGACATAACTGTGGCGTTGGTATCATCTGATACCATACCCTGCATACAAACAAGGAAACTGAGTCTATCTATCTCTGGTGACTTTGTGTCTTGGGCGCCTACCTCTTCAAATTCCTGAAGTGGACGTGGGAAGACGGTAGTTATTTCGGCGTCTTTGATTGCATGAGGGAGCCCTGTACCCAAACTCCCCGCTCGACTAGAATAATGGTAGCAATTCAACGCGGGTCTCACGGCCAACGACCGCTTGTTTACGTACTCGGTGATAAACGTTAGCCAAAATATGTTTATCTGACGCGTTTTGATACATTAGTTTTCAGCGAAGTATGTCCGAGTGATATACGTACTAGCTCGTAGAGTTCGATAGGGTCGCGCGGCGGGTCAAGCATTGAGCCGGCCCGTCGCAAGCTCATAGAGGTTACCTGCCATGGCGCGCTTCCGGTTGATGTGGTTGCATATTCACTGCCTCGCCAGACGGGCGAACTAATTTGGTGTAGGCCGCAACTCATCGCTGGAATGAGATGTTTTAGTTGACCTAATTGGTTTAGCGATAGACGGATACACTCACCAAAACGGACGGCTGAAACATATCAACGTAAGGCAGTGTTGGTACGAACAATACTGATGCGGACTCACCAGCACTGTTGTGGTGTTGTCCTTCTAACAGTCTGCCTTTGAAGTAAAAATAGCATGCTAAAAGTGCCGAGGCAAACAAGAAATCTTTCAGTCGATCTGCATGCTCAAGCGACTCCGCCAGGGACGCTCTGGCTCTAGACAAGAATAGTGGCTCTAGGTGCGAGAGTGA
>WSTH01000634.1:0-20625 GCA_019616345.1 Ceratobasidium sp. 395
CTAGATCTACCGCAGATCAGTGCGTGATGGGGAGAAAAGAGTGCATGTTAGAGATAGACAGGGTTGAAATACTGGGTGGAGAACGAAGTTGGTCGCCACCATGCCTAGACAATGTGGTAGCTTCTACCACGCCTTTACAAGCACGTGCACCAAATATGGACAAGAGGCTGAGTTTCTGGTGTCGATAAAGTGACGTACCTCGTTCACAAGCCTAGCCCTACAGCCTGTCGAGTCAGCGGTCAAGACACAAGGTTGGAACACCTTCAACACACCGAGACAAACATGTTGAACAAAGCTTCAGGGTTGGCGGGTGGCTGTGCTTCTATAACTGCTGCATTTAGCCACGACAGGCCAAGTTTGGCATCCTTGGGGTTCAGAGCAGCCTCGGTCCGGGCTCAATATTACGTGCTACGCGGGTATGGAGAACAATCAGTCGTATGGGACGTATCTGTGCTATCGTGCCATCAAACGCTAGCGCTGACCCGCCGCAGAAAGTCCAACGCCGGTCGTTTGCCGTGGAGAGTTCCGGGAGATCGGACCTTTCTTTGCATGTTTGGCTGTGTGCTCGGTAGTACTAAGTACAAAAGCAGCCACCGAGACCGCCCGTCAAGCACTCTCATGACCTTTCTACTTCGCTCCTCACTCATTTAAAGGCCTCGGTCTCGCTCTTTCCCTCCCTTTCTGACAGAATCGTCTCGAAACCATGCAATACCACTCGTTTTTTGAACCCTATCAGCTTCCAACTGGCGAATGGACGAGCCTACACTCGACTTGGCTGAGGATGCCAGTTCCTAGTTCTCAAAAGTATACTCCTTGGCGTCTAGTTTGCTCTCACCATGTGCACGACGGTGGCCTCCGAGCACAATACGAGGCCTATGGAGAATATCGATTGTCGCAACAGACACAGCATATTCGAGAGCTCAACGCCAACCGATTTGCCTGCCCTACTCCGCCGTGCCCGTGCAATGCCACCATCAACGTTCCTGAATTTTGGGAAGGTGACTATCGCGCAAGCGACGAAATCTCTCAGCAATGGGGAGACATTGGTCCGACGACGCGTAGGAGAGACCGGAAGTATGTGCATCGCTATTTCAATTGGATCATCAATTAACATGGTAATCAGGCGTTCGTTTCATCCTACTCGCTCCTGTTGCAATCGACAGGGTTCTGGCTTCGATACCCATCTTCCTCACGATATACCTCCTCCTCGAACAGAGCGCGTTCGAACCCAGTCCGGTCTACGTGCTCCGCCTCATCCACCATCTCGGAGACCTACACAGGAGCAACTGACAGAGGCCTGGGGCACCTATCGACGAAGATGTCGTTCTATGTGCAATCCTACTCGCGCCACTACCCCTGGGCGTCAACCCTTGACCTTTTCATCGATTCCATGGCCGGTTTTTGGAGCGGTTACTCGGCTCTCCGATTTAAACTATTCTGCAATACATAGTTTCTTGTGCGCACCCGACTGCGGCTACGACGAACAACGAGCTCGGGTCAAGGATGCACTATTAATTTTTCACCCTGATAAATCTTTCTCTCGCTGGATCTCTCAATTGCGACCAGAGGATGTACCGGTTGTACAAGAGGCCCTTAGCATCGTTACCCACCATCTCACTACAATTCTTCGATCGTTTCAGCGTTAATACTTCACTCATTCCCTCTGGTTCTCATATCTCGCTGGGCGTTCTTGAGACATTTTTGGTTTATACTCCAACACTCATTGGTTGTTATTCACTGTATCCATTACATCCCATTTTCATCTAATTTAAACATTAAAGTTGAAGCCAGTCTGTGACCTTTTGCCGAACTACTATTATTGGCACACTCATGCCGCTAGGATGCCATAAACTACAGTGTAATTTGTCCAAAGCAGTACTTACAGATTGGGTGGTGCGTGGGTGGTGCATACATACAGCCTCCTAATCCACGTTCAGTCGTGGGTCGGCATAGCCACATAATCTACAATAATAGCACTCAGGGTCGCGCTTAAAACATGGTTTGAACGTCGACTATCCTTTTCCACCCCTCAGCAATGAAGCTAATCTGGAGTGCTGCACTCGTGACTTCTTTATGGTGCTCTGCCAATGGCGCCACGCTCGAGAGCCCACCACCCCGGCAGCTCACGTCCCCACTCATAGCGAGCAAGGTTGAGAAAACTGCCTCCAAGCTAAGCTCTCCTCCCACGTACCCACAATGGACATATCTCGCCGGGAATGGCAGCTGGCAGTACTTCCCAGCGGCGACTTGGACTAGTGGTTTCTTCCCGGCTACGCTCTACTTGATGAATACTCGGAAGTCGGAGTTGTGTCCGGGTGACAACTCAACCGGTCAGGCCGACTGGCTCGCGGCCGCAGAGAAATGGATGCAAGGCTTGGATCCAGTGGCAAATCCCGATTCGAACCTATTTGGTGTTCGTCATGATGTCGGTTTTCTCGCCTTTGGTTGGTTCGAGGCGCTCAGACTGTGAGTTGGCTTGCTGTGTTTGCTTTGCCTATGCTCATTACTCGACAGCAATCCCAATAACGAGCAAGCAAAGGGTGCTATCAATGCTTTTGCCAACGCTCTTGCTTCGCGGTACAACCCTATTGTCGGCTGTACTATGAGCTGGGATCCCACGCCGGATGATCCCCAAGCATTCAGGGTGAGTTTCCATTTAGAGGTTCGGAATTAGCTATTGAAGCAAGTCGAGTAGGTCATTATTGACAACGTAAGTTTTAACGGACCATTTTGTACACAACATGCTAACGTTATTGTCGGTTGTGAAGATGATGAACTTGGAGGTGAGTATTTACGGGTTTTAACTATACATGTGCTTACTGAACATCCCCAAGCTCTTAATAGTGTCATCCAAACTTACCGGAAACTCAACGCTCTACGATATAGCTACAAAACACGCTGATACAACTATGGTGAACCACATTCGACCAGATTGTAATACATTTGTTTCCCGCAACAATGCCCCAGGCTAATAGTTGACCTGTTTAGACTCTACTTATCATGTTGTCAACTACAATCGAACTACTGGTGCTGTTCGGTGGCAAAGAACTGCCCAGGGTTACGCTGATAACAGGTGAGTCGCAATTATGTTAGTGTACGGCATCGTTTTGCTAATTCGACTTGACATAGTACTTGGTACATATTCGAAATATTTGGAGACTTGGAGACTAACAACTATGTAGGACTCGAGGGCAAGCGTGGGGTATCCATGGATATGCAACCAGTGAGTGCCCCTCCTTGAACGAGTGGGTGAACCTCCAGACTGATGCGTGGACCAAGTGTACAACTACACCAACGATTCAAACTACTGGGTAACCTCTCGTCGTTTGGCGGAGTACTATCTCTCTCGCCTGCCTGAATCGGGTGTCCCTCCGTGGTGCGTTCGGACTCGCCTTGTTGGGTTTATGCTTGGACACTAAGGCACACGGACTAATTTTGCAGGGATTTCGACGCACCTGCAGTGCCTGGGCGTCCATCAGATACATCTTCTGCAACCATCGCGGCCTCGGGCATGCTCATGTTGTCTCGGTTTGAACAAGCCGCGTCTAACGCAAGCGGTGCTGATTATTGGGCCAATGCTGCAGCTAATGTGAGCGGACTCTGTTCACACATATAGCTCCCATCCCGCTCACAAATATCCAAGTTGTTAACTAGCACTACTCGCTTGGCATGGCGCGAAGAGCCGAACTGGGACAGCCTCTTGTCAAACGGGACCGTCAACAACCCGGGCAAACCTCCCAACAACAACACCGGGATTGTCTACGGTAGGCTCTAGGCGTTGCTGTGCTCAGACATTGCTTTTAACACATCGACACAGGCGACTATTACTATGTTAGATCAGGGAACGAGCTACTGAGTCAAGGACTGATGAATTGCTCCAACGGCCAAGCCCCCTCTGTAACCAGCGCTGCCGCTCTGCCAGGACCTTCTTCGAGCAACGCCGCTCTTGGAAAGGGGCTCTCCTCGAACTGGCTTTGGCTGTTGTCGGGTGGGCTGATGGCCCATCTGATGGGCAGAGCGTAGTTCACGGCTCGATCGTTGTATGCACTTCAGTTTGCTTGACAGATATCATCGACGGACGGACTTCTTATAGACAATACGATTTTTGTTGATGAGCTCTGTACGAATGTGTATCAGCTTTTGTTTAGATTTATGCTACTGTAATGTCATGTTATACTGCTCACCGGGATCGGGCACGAGATTCCCGCCCAAGCGCCACGCCATATATGCGACTTGGCATACCTACGCGTCTTCTAGCAGACTCCACTCACCGCCCAAGCGATTCGCTGGGCACTTGAACAGTTGTGCCGGATGCCCGAAATTACTATTAGAATATTACGAGAGCTGCGCCGGACGCCTCGCCAAATAGGGCTGTGCACTGCATCATCAATCCCGCATTCACTCCGCGGCTCCACGCCTGCGGCGTGCGCTGTGCACATAAAACCGGCGTGATGATCAGCTCGAGGAATCCATTCCCCCCAATCATCTTTACTTATAGACGCCTTAACCTTTGCCTTGCTCCATGTCATTCTCTTCCCTACCACGACGGTCCGCGAACATGCTACAATCTAGCGCCATACCTTACGGTGCCCACCAGTTCGCCACCGGCCAGGTCCCTCGACGCAAGCCTACTATAGGAGCTCCAGACGTGATCGTGGCCTCGCAGCCCAACGCAAGTCTGAAGAGACGCTCGCATATACGTCGAACTAGCCGCAGCGGCACTTCTCCAACAGAGTCTTCCTTAACCGGCGTACCACGAGAGTCGTTTGTAGCTGAACCAAGCACACGATGGCCCACTCCCTTGGTCACTGCTTTTACTCGTACTATTACTGCTTCGAGCGCCACGTTGACCCCGATAACGAGACGGCCTACGCTAATGGAGCCGGCCACTGTCGAATGGCGGGATGCGCCAAGGTATCAACCCGACATCTCATCCAAGGCAGAGCTTTCTCGGAGGTACGGAAGCATCGCTGGCCGAGATATCTGATGCTGTACTGATTCTTCTATCTTCATAGATCCACCATAGCCTCTGTGTATTCAATACCCTCTACTGGAACACACTACGAATCGCGTCGATCTACTCAAGAAAACTATGTTGTCGACTGGTCTTTTGTCGACCAAGCCTTGCAGAATTGCGCTTATGCTCCCAGGTCTTCTTCGCATGTATCCCAGGATTTTGGCGCATACCTCCCCATGTCCCCAAATACTCCGGATGCCTCGCGCAGTAGTAGCTACTCGGTGGGCTCTCAAGCTGGTCTTTACCGTACCAGCACAGCCCATGTGCAGTCTCTGTTGCAAGAAAGGCGGCGCAAGCACGACATAGTCCCGGAATCGCCTCTGGAGTAAAGACAATACTATAGTTCACATTTCTCTAATACCTGCTTCTTGGTGCCTCCCCGTAGGACACATCTGAATACTTTTTGCTTATTCTTTCTTTTAACCTAACTTATCGACGATCATGTCATTCGTATCCTTCTGTTCTCGCTTCATTTCATGACCTCTTCACACAACCAAATTTCCTCTCCACGATCATATGAGTTATAGGGTTACATATGTCTCTTCACCTCATGTTCTCATTCAACTTACAAGTTTCGTATATGCACTTTGTTTATGATGTCCTAATCGATGCGTCATGTATACGCATGTTATGACGAAGCCGAACCCTATCCACCATATTTCTCGACCCGACCTAGCTACGCCAACCGCCCTCCCCCTTTCAGAGTCCCCGAAGACGGTTCCTACTTCCAAGTACGCTATCCAGTCAGCATAGTCGGTAAAACTCGGATTCTGTACGACATACGCGACACACATCACGTGGCGGGGACCTACGCGACGCACACGTGTTTGGGACTATTAAACCGCTAGCTTACTCGAGGCCTCTGCCTCTCTGTGATCTCTAGGCATCCTCTGGAAGGCGCTCGTGCAATTTTGCCGTACTAGATTAGACAGTATACCCCTTTAGGTCATGTCAGAACCGCCCGCCACGTCTCCTGCCTCCGATGGCTACCTTGCTAGACCAGCTCTCATCGCCGGCTCGACATCATCTATAGCGTCTGATCAAGTCTCGCCACTCACTTCGCCTGGGGTTGGTCCTACTATGCTGCCTAGTATAGACTCAAGCAGTAGCGTCTACAAATCGGAGAGATACAAGTCTCGGGATGATATCAGCCAGTGGGCTGGCTCTTTGACACTCCTTGGTACGTTTCGTTGAATGTGGCGTCTGTTTATTGGCTAAATTTGTTTTTATTTTCACTTGCTAGATACACTCGAGACGTATTTCGACTCCCGAATCGACCTGTTGGAGCGGCGTTTCAAGCATCATAGTGATCGATGGAAACGCAGAGCAGGTATCGCCCTGAAGCGCACGACATCAGAGGCGCTAAAGAGGACCAAGACGCCCACTGCCGAGCTATCGCGCATGTACGACGAGCGAAGCAAAGAGTTTGAGGTGGAGCTCGCCAAGTACAAGCAGAAGCTCCAGGAGCGGATGACCTCTGTCCAAAAGGCATGGGAGAGCGCGACGGTTGTTCGCACCCGTGAAAAGGTCCGTATACGTCTAGTTTGCGCCTATCGATTAATGTAACCTGGTGCTTGCCCAATTAGGTTTCCTTCTTTTACGGAGTTATGATGGTCCTTGCGTCCGCACTCATGTTTGGTTTAAGGCCAGAGTGGATCCCAATCGTTTACTCGATACACGTGCTCTACTTCTTACCGACCCGCTTCTACGTCTACAAGAAGAAGCACTGGTAGGTCTTTAAAACCTTGAACGTTTTGGCCCGGCCATTGACTTAGACATATTTAAGGCATTACTTCTTGTTCGACTTGTGTTACTACGCACAAATCCTCTGCTTGGCGTATCTTTGGATTGCTCCTGGCAACACGACTCTTTGGGTCGCTGCTTATCTACTCGCGCATGGTAGGTTTCACTCGCTCGCGTTGCATGCTTACAGAACTGAGCTCGGATCAAATAGGATCTCTTGCAAGTGCTGTGATTACATGGCGCAATAGCCTCGTATTCCACGATCTAGATAAGGTTATATCCCTCTTCATCCACATATACCCGCCCCTGGTCTTTACTGTTATACGGTAAGTTTCGGTGAACGTGTTCGGGGATTGTAACTAACAGGATTTCCAGCCACTTCTACCCAAATGTCGAAAGCCGTTTCCCTGCGGCCGCCAAAGTCAAGGAGCTAGAAGTTGGCCAATCACTTTTCCTCAATACTATCATCTGTACGTGTACAGTTTCACGGTATACTTGGTCGCCACACTAACTCTCTACATAGACCTAATCTGGCAAACCCTATATTGGAAGTTTGTTTTGGTTGACAAACGCAAGAAGATCGAATCTGGCCAGCGTACCACTTCATTCTCGTTCCTTCTCAATGAGAAACGTGGGTTTATTGGGAAAATGCTTGGAGCGACGCCTCCTCGGCGGCGCGAAATGTACTTTATGTTGGGCCAGCTGCGTAAGCTACTTGCGACTTGTGCATTGAGTGTCGCCCTAACAAAATTGTTTTTCAGTATACTCGATTTTAACATCTTTACCCGCCGTGTTTTTGTTGTACACTAGCGCCAAATGGTCTGGAGCATTCCTACTGCTTATCTTCGGAGTTAGCGTCTGGAACGGAGGAGGATTCTATATTGAGGTGTTTGGTCGCAAGTGAGTAAACTTGTTGATTTCTGGTAGTTCTATGGGATTCTAACCAGCAATCTCTGCTAGGTTTGAACGAGAGCTCGAATCGCTCCGCAAGGAGCTTGCCGAGGCGACTGCCGCTGGATATTCAAGCTCCGGCGCTAACACGCCCCATCCGCAAGAAGCTCCCGGTTCTCGCCCCGAGCCAATGAGCGCTAGCAGCGATCCAGGTGATGAGTCGTCGAGTTCGGAGGGATCCCCGTTGATCGTTGGGAGAAATGGCCCAGACTTGGTCTTAGAAGATATATCGTTGGACTCCGACGTGAAGAAGAACCAGTAGATGGATGATGTTTTTTATATACGACTCTGCTTGAATTTCCTTGTACGAATGCCATGAACCGTATTGTCTCTTGGTTAGCTTAAACTAGGTTAATTGTATATTAGTATTCTGACAAATTTAAGCCTTGTATCATAAGTACCCCTTAGAAAGTATAAAATATTTCGTTGAGAGATGCAGTTGAGTGCATTGATTCAGGTAAACGCGTGAAAGCAAGGGTACATGCGTAAAGATACTAAAAGTGTTAAATGCTATAAAAAATTAATCAACTGTGATCCGAAGTTGAATTCTGTGTATGTTGGCTACCGGCCCATGGGTTTAGACAGTGAGTATGCCATCTACCGAACGTTGGAGGGGCTGCGAATAAGCGTTAGGAACTCCTCTCGGGTTTTTGCTTGAGTACGGAAGCATCCAAGCATGGTGGAAGTAACAGTTGTGGCGCCTGGTTTCTGGACACCACGCATGGCCATACATAGATGCCTACGGGAGTAAGATTGGTGTATTTCTATACCGTTACTCAAATGATAACTTACGTGGCCTCCATTACGACAGCGACGCCTCGTGGGCTGATGGCCTCCTCAACTGCAAGTGCGACTTGACGTGTGAGCCTCTCTTGAACTTGCAGTCGTCGGGAGAATGTTTCCGCAATGCGAGCCAGCTTAGAAAGACCCAAGACTAATGAGTTAGGAATGTATCCTATAGAGATCTGGGGTATAAATGTGAGTGTGGTGTAGCGCGCGTATTGTAAATCCAGCATACTTTGCCAGTAAATGGAACTAGGTGGTGCTCGCACAGGCTGAAAACGTCAATGTCGCGGACAATTACCAATTCATCATGATCCTCGGCGAATATAGCGTTATTGATGACCTCTGATTCCCATTATGTGTGAGAAAACGGACAGCGAAACACGGAATGCGCTCACCGCTCAATCGTTCCTCATAGCCCTTGGTCATCCAAAGCAATGCCTTGGCATACCTGTCCGGCGTGCGTTGCAAGCCTTCTCGGTCTGGATCTTCACCGATGCATTCGAGTAGAGTTCGAACAGCGCCAGCAAGTTTCGCGACGCGTTCGGTTTTCTCGGCCGGCGATTCATGCAAACGTGAAAGAGTGGATTTGGCTATAAAAAGCTTAGAGCAGTCGGTGAAGAGAGCTAAAATTCGCGCGTACCGGGCCAGCCAAGACCGTTTGGGTCCACCACAGGGCTAGGGGCACTCATGCGGGCGACAGACTCGCCGATTGCGATACGTGCAGCTGGCGAGAGCACTGAGCGACCACGAGGGGTGCCTATTTGGTCGCGGGAGACAGCGCCAGGAGAAGTAGCTCCATTGTAGACATCATCCTCAGGGGCAGAGTCAGACTCTAGGTGATCAATTCCATTCACATGAGACATTAGTGGTGGTCGACGGAGGCGAATGGCTCTAGAGAAACGAGCGTTTCTTAAAAGGGAAGGATTCATTTTCGTGAGATGATCCGTCACGTGCTACGGTTATGGATACACGCGTGACCGTCGGCGTTGATGCTGCGAGCGACGGCCTGGGCGCGTTCGCTTGTTCGTGTATGCCACTTTTGCACGTCCTGCTACACCGCTGGGCCATCCAAGCCATCCAACGACCTGCCTCGGAGGTCATGGGCTCAACGCGGCTCAGACGAAGAAGACTCGGCGCAGACCGCGCCCTCGGACTCTTCCTTGCTGGGTGATACTGCACTGTCCTCGTTTCCTCTCTCAGAATTATTTTCTCCGCAAGAACTGGGGAAAAATCCTGGTCTTTTGTCTCAGAAATCATCGCCGTTTCTGCAGAGCGTCTCTCGTGATGGCCACCCGGAAGATTTTGGCTCATTCAACGCACCTTCTTTTCGGCGCCATCGAAAGCTAGAAGACGATATCGAGCCATACGATGAACATCAGCGCGGCTTGATTGCGGATATTGAACAGTACATCACGGACGGCAATCTGAGAGCGGTTATCGAGCACTATGATGCATTTGTTCTCGCTCACCCTCGAGGCGCAGCGGGACTCCCTTCTAGGACCATGATTCGATTTTCAGCTCTGCTTGCTCGTACGCGTCCGCGCACACGCGCACTTTTCGAACGCATGCTTAGTCTTCTTGCAATCCAGCGGGCATCAAATGAGCCTCTGCGATCGTGGCAGTGGAACTCGCTCGCAGATTTTGCAGGGCGTGGGCTTCGAAACACTACACTCGAGGATTACCGTGCCGTTGTTGCTGTCGTCCAAGATATGAATAGCGATCCTAACGGTGTATTCAAACCCGACGTGATCACATTTAATATCTTGCTTGCGGCCGCCGCTCGTACTGGAGAACATCGTGCTGTCCAGCATGCTCTTGCACTTATGCAAGCTAGCACAATATCCCCTGACCGAATCACATTCTTAATACTCGTGCCATTCTACGGACGAATTGGGCAGCTACCTCGTGCTCGGGATACACTAGTTGCGATGATAAAAGAAGGATGGGAAGTTGGAGTTGACGGCCTAACTGCTGCTATCTGGGCTTGGGGCCAGGCTGGGAACCATGATCTCGAGGTTGCAGTCGGCATATACCATGCTTTACGACAAAATGAATGGGATGGGGGTGCTTCTGATCGCCCTCTACTCACGAGTGTCATCCCGGACGAAAAAAATCCTGTCTTAAATATCCCAGGGCTCTCACCTCCCCTTCCGCCCTCGCTCGTCCCAAATCGTATCACATATACCGTGCTCATCCAGTGTCTATGCTATCATGGGGATCTCGTGCGTGCACTTCAAGTTTATCGAGCTTATGCTTCCTCTCCCCAAGAAGTGCGCCAAGAACTCGCGACAAGACGAGATTATCTGAGCGCAGAGGAAACCACAGTTGTGATTTTTCGCGCATTCTTTCTAGGCTTTGTCCGACACTGTGCCGGGGCGAGTACTCTCAGTCGCAGTGCACGAAGCCTTCCCCCGATTCTTCCTTCCTCATCTGACTTATCCGCCCTCTCACACTTGAGCACGAAATTCAAGTCTTCATCCTCCGCATTGTCTACTCTCGCCAAAATGGATCAAGTCGACACCATCCAGGCTATCCTTGAAGGTCGCGAACGTGACATCACAGCACATAGCCCATCCTCCGTCAACCCATGGACTCGGCGAGCGTTCCTTGCTGTCCTAGATTCGTATATTGCTGCACTCGGAAAGACAACCCCCCACGAACACGGCTTATGGTGGGTCTTACGTGCTGCAGCAGGTACTGCTGAGCCTGGACGGGAGAGCGAGCGTGTGCGCGAAGTGTGGAATCGAGTTAAGGAACGATGGGGGAGTGATGTTGGGTGGACAAGAGCTCTTGGTGGTCGAACAATAAATTGGTTGAGGAAGATGGGCGTGAAGGTAGATCGAAAGAGACTGTAGTATTAAGTTATTTGCTTGGCATAATTTTGAAGTAGACATTGCATGTATCAATTTGAAAATACATCACGTGTACGGCGGGGCATGCTTGCCCGACTTTGATATCGAAATTCCAATCACTCCACTGCTACCCTAAATCACCCATACAGCTAGTACTCCCAATCAGCTCCTATTTAGTTAAAATGTAGATGCTCCTCTCGAGGTAGCTTCCGCATAACAACCCTGTACGTTTGTTGTGTTGCTGCTGCTGTGAAGCTACTGGCGTTTGAGAAGGGCTTTCCGGCTCGGCCGAACCCAAGCCCGAGCCCGAACATGGCCGTCCAACGACGAGCGCGACGAACAAGAAAAAGCGACGGATCTATACAGTATTACTCACTAAAAACGACTCTCTGTAGCGTATATAAAGGCGTCGTCGCTGGGGACGGCTCAGCATCACTCCTCTGAGCCCCGATAAGCTTGAAATCCCACCTATAACCACCTACGATGCCCTACTCTGAAAGTGCCCACTATCGCCCTGTTGCATCTTTGCTTTCGACTCTGTCGAACATACGTTGTGGCCTAGGAACCTTCGTCGTGCCTTTTCTTCCTCCGCTTCGTCTCCCAGTTGTTGACCTCCGAGGTAAACAAGCGATTGTCACCGGCGCTAACTCGGGGATCGGCTTTGAAACCGCCAAAGCGTTTGTAGGAATGGGTGCACGAGTAATACTTGCTTGCAGGAATTTGGAGAGGGGTGAACAAGCGAAGACAAATATTATGCAGGCGATACCGCTCGGAAAGGTGGAAGTGGAAATTCTAGATTGTGCGAGTTTTGAGAGCGTGCTAGAATTTCTGAAGAGATGGGAAACCAGGGAGCTCAACACGATTGACATTCTCGTTAACAACGCCGGTACGTATACTTTTTAAATTGTAGATCTTCTAACTAGACACTATCCAATTGGTTTTGTATAGGTGGTATCCTTAATACGCTTACCAGGACCCAAGACGGCTTCGAAAGCGCCTACCAAACAAATCACCTTGCTCACGTTCTGCTCACCCATTCGCTACTAAACCACGGGTATTTTGCCCCGAACGCGCATATCGTGACTGTAACGTCGATTGCCTTCTTCTCGAGTATCCCACTGGACGAGCGCAATACCGATTCGAGCGATATCTCGGCCAAGCATAAGGAAGGAGATATACTAGAATGGGAAACAATGGTCAAGCTGTACGATCGCGCGAAAGCCTCACAGGCTGTTTGGAGTATGGCGTTGCAACGAAAGCTCCAGGAAAGCAGCAAGTGGAAGGATATCGTAGTGCAAGCATGCCACCCTGGTAAGTGGGCTCCATACTCCAACTTAGTTTAGAGACTCACTACAATTCATTTCTTGAAGGCATCGTGCAGTCATCAATGATATCGCAACCCAAAGGGGTTGGAGCTACGACAGGAGGCGGCGTTGAAACTTTCAAACGTTTTGTTCAGATGGTTGGTATCTCAAACGAGCAGGGGGCAGTCGTTCCAGTATGGCTTGCTACTGCCAAGGAACCCGCAGAATTGGAGCTTCGTGGTTTGTACTGGGATCGGATGCGCTGGATGTGGGTCCCGGCTTGGAGCGTGGAGGCGGAGAGGCAGAATAGATTGTGGCACAAATGGTGCTTGGATGCAGGGGTGTCACTTCGTTAAAGTCTCCTGCGTGTCTTAAACGGCTCTTGCCACTCTTTCCAGGTTGTAAATATCACTCTCTAGTTAACTATATGCGCCTTATTATCCTATGTTTTCATTTAGTTCAAACTGTTGTGAGTACAATAGCCTATATCAACCCCCAAGTCATATAACAACCGTGCCCATCGTACATTGTTTAACACTATTTATTGTTCAAGTACTATGACAGACCCATTTCTCGCCAGGCCAAAATCAGTACCCTTTCTCGCCACTCCCGCATTTTCTCGACGTCCAGCAATCAGTAAATTCCAGTTAAACGTAAGCGGGTGCGAAATGCTCTAAAACCGTCTGTGCGCCATTTTCACTCTGAAAATCGCTGGGGAGGCCGAGTTATTGAGCATACAAGCTGGAAAATTGCAGGTGAGCCGAGCATCAGCAAAACTCGGGACGCTCAGGGTCAATAGACAAAACCCAAAGGCTACGTCTAGTTTTTGAGACAGAGACTCTTAGCCATATGTCTTACTCTTATCTCACTATCCGACTCTGTTGTACTTAGTTGGCGAGGAGCAATGCGCGACTTGGTCGCATAAATCCAGCTACTCGCCAGCTATATCCGACGAAAACATCGCCGGATAGAGATTGTACTAGTCCGAATCGAGCTAGGCGTGTATCTGCCATCGCTGCGACTGGCTAGTTGCTGCACAGCCGATCACATCCGATACAGGCTGGCGGCTTCAGGGCCTGGCGAGAAATGGGTCTGCGACCCATCGATTTGTTTGAGCTAATGTGTACACAGCTTGTGTCCAAAATATTTCAGGCTTCGTCAGCCGACAGATGAGATGCCCAGGTAGCTTTCTGCTCGGTTTTTTCACCCGAAAGCGCCGTTTCGGTGGACTCGTACTATGAAGCACTGAAAACTGGCGAGAAATGGGTCTGTCATAGTATCAGACTATACTTCATACTTGAGCGTTCCTCATGAGGTGAGAGGCTTACGGGTGTCACGTGTCCCAAAACTAAACCCAGAGCACGACCACAGAGTGGAGAACATGATCTAGATGTCCTCCGACAGTAGAAACTGTGAAAAGCCAGATCTTGATCATGCAGTCAAATCCATTTCCTCAGATATTTCCGCGCTTGCTCTCTTGCTTGAGTCAAATCCACAAGAGCGTATGTCTGATTGCTTAGGCGTTTCTCCACGAAATGTTCTAATATCCAGTTTTGAACAGACTTCAACCAAGAAGCACATGAAGAATTGGCCCTCTGGAAAGAATCTACCCTCATATCTCTTCAAGAGGTTGAAGAAGCGGTCACCACACATCATGGTGGCTTCGCCACTTCAGAACGTGCCAAAATGATATTTTTTGTGTCGATTTTTGTCGGCGACGATAAGTTCATCGATAGCCGTTGCAAAAAGCTGGCCTTAAGTACGTCTTCCCTGGTTGACATATTTTCAATTCATTAATATAGCCAAAGGCTGCCTGGATATGCTCGGCCCTCTTAATGGACCCCTTGCCTCTCAGATATTACTCGAATACTTAAAGCCCGTGTTCCAATCGGCTATACATCCTGGAGTACGGCAGGACACAGGAAGAGTCAAACAAAGACCCCTTGACTTGCAGAACATGTATGACGAGCAACCTTGGAAAACTCGCGGAGTTGGTTCTTGGAACGTTCTGACTTGGGTGTTATTACATATCGAGGTGGGTTATATAAATTTGCTTCTAGCTTACGGAATGAGTGCTAAGTGAACTAGAGTGACGCTATTGAATCTCTGTGGCCGCTGGTTATTCCTCCTCTGCTAACGCTTGTCGACGACTACAGCCCCCTCTACAAGATCAAAGGGATTGTGGCGACCAATGGTTTATTGCAGAAAGTATCACCAACGCTTCTACGCCGCACTGGGATAGACGAACTCTTGTTCAGGGTACGCCTGTATTATTTGATTATTTTTCATCTTGCCGATATGAGTACAGGCCCTTCGTAGCGCACTACAGAATCTTACTTCAGACCTATCCCCCGATCTGCTTCGTGTAGCCATGCCCTGCTATATTCGTTTAGTTGATTTGATATACCCAGACGGTGAGTACCTTGAGTTCTACTTTGAACTTTCTCATGACAAATCAGATAGACACTGTACAGCGCTTCGACAAACTATGTGAACTAGTAACGGATACGATTGTGCCGGGATGGTTATATGCGTCATCTAGGACTGAACTCATGATAGCATCTGCTGAAGTCTTGTCATTAGTGGTGCACGTTTTGGGTATAGGCTCCGCGAGGTTCCTCAAGGTATATATACTGCTGGGCTCTATGAGACTTATTCAAAGGTGGTTGTAGGCATTCATACCTCAACTTACCGAAAATCTTTTGCCTAAAGAATTCTCGCCGGCTGAACAAACATTGGCTCTCAGGATCGCAAGTGGCAAATGCCTGCTCGTCCTTACAAGAAATACAAGACCACGCATTTCCCACTGGAGGCATCGAATATTAGACGCAGTATTGCGCTGTTGGGTTGATATTACTGATAGACACGAGTCGGGTAACGGTGAGTGGGAAGTTAACAACTGAAGTTTCAAACTAAATGAAGGCCTAGATGTGCTAAAGGAAGCCTTAAAGGAACTTTTTGCGGAGCTTCTCGCTTGTTCCAATGGCCTAGTTACTGTGAGTACGCGTGTTTATCATAGGTTCATTAGTGAGCTAATTATCGAGTTTTTAGAGGCAGCTCTCTACGCTCCAAGACCTGGATGCTGCTCTGTTCTCCGAACTGTTAAAGATACAAGGCCAATATGTGCAATAAGCTCAACGCTCCGTGGAGAGTTTCTTTGCAATTATTCGTGACATGTTTAACCTAAATTACATGCTGGACTCGAGCTGGACTTCGTGTCATTGACCAAACAATACATGCGTGTTTCAGGTAGTCACGTGCGCCCCTGGTTGTTCCTGTCAAACATGGGCCGGAAGGTGGCTGGCGCTGAATCCGCCCGCTCTTCGCTCACTGTATTAACCAAGAAATATCAACTCTATGGTCGACTCAACTTACGAATTGATTCCTAGACTGAAAGCTGCTTGGCGACAGCATTACCCTGCCGATCCACCTACTTGGACCCCCTCAAATGATATGCCTGATCTCACTGGGAAGGTTGTTTTCGTTACAGGGGGTTCCACCGGTATAGGTTTTGAGATGTGCAAAGTCAGTAGCTGTTTAAAGCGCTCTTAACGTACTCTGATTTAGATTAGGCTTTGCTCTTGAAAGGAGCAACGGTTTATCTAGCTGGACGCCACAGTCCTAGAGCACAGATCGCTATACATACCCTAAATACTCTAGGGAGGGGTGTCTTAAAGTCCATTGAGCTAGACTTGGCGAGTTTGGATAGTACTCGTACGGCAGCTGAAGAGTTCTTGAGGTAAAGTCAACTGTATTCAGGAATAGCTAAAGCAAAACTGATAAACCTCGAACAGTCAAGAATCCAAACTGGATATCTTCATAAACAATGCGTGAGCATACTGCCATCTCAGTTGCCGATGAATACTAAACGAATCGTAGTGCTGAATATTTGCCGCCCGTTGAAATGATGACAAGCGATGGATACGACCTCGTATTTGGAGTCAACTGTGTAGCAGCTTGTTTCTTGACACTGTGCCTCTTACCCTGCCTCCTGAAAACTCCTAATGCCCGAATTGTCAATATGGCATCAGAGACTCACAGGTGGATTCAGCGCATTGATTATTCAGCGGTCGTTGAGGGTGAGAAGAGACGACAGATGGATCCTCTGGTTAATTATGGGCAGAGCAAACTGGTAATCTCTGTGTTTGCTTGACATGGGAATGATACTAACACCTTGCTAAATAGGACCTAATGTTGTTCACGAACGAAATACATAGGAGGTATCATAAACAAGGACTAGTAGCTGTATCTCTTCACCCAGGTATCACTTTCAGTCCCATTGCCAAAGGCCCATTGTGAACTCAAACTTAAATAGGAACAATTAAAACCAATTGCTACAAACATAAGCCGGTTTGGTTGGCGTCTGTCCTGGTGAGTAAACGCTATTATCCCGTAGCTGAAGTATGAGCTCTAATATTTTGAAGCATTTATTCATGTATCCTGCATCCATGGGAGCAATAACTCCTTTGTGGGCCGCAACGTCGGGTGAAGATCTTGGAGGCAGGGTGAGCGGAGCGAGGTGGAGCCCCAGTGAATAAGACTATATGCTAACCCCGTTCTCCTCAGTACTGCCTTCCCTGGGCCCGTGTGGGATTGGCCGAGAAATGGGCAGAAGATCCGGAGAGAATGAAGGAGCTCTGGTCATGGATCATAGACCAGACGGGTCGATTTCAGCCCAGCATCAGGCAGTTCAAGGAATGAATAGTATCTTTATGTTAGGTTCTCGTAGGGAAATCAATCATGACGCACTGAGAGAACAATGCCAAGAAGCTATTCTTCTCGAAGGTTAAATTAGATTGGTGGGTCGCTAGACAATAGCCATGCATTTACGCCGATGCAAGAAATCATGTTTCGATAGCGGGTGTTATCATGATACAGGGGATGATGAACCTATGCCGAGTGCAGGTACAATAGATGAACGAAGAAAGCGAAGAAAGCAAAGTACGAAAGCATGAAGATGATGGAGAGACATGATTGCGGGATGAAAAGTCAAAGCATATGCAACGAAAGAATAAAATAGGCGCCCGCGCTTATAGCAGCCAACTCATGACGGAGGAACACCAATCATATTCTCGTAGGGGCTACGAGCACGCATACCACCAAGGCCGAAGGTAAACGCAGAGACTACTGCATCAAGTTGCAAGGCTGGGCTCAGCTTGTTGAGTTTAATTGAGTGTCGGCGCTCAAACTGGTAGCAGTTCTGGACGCGCAACCGTCGAATAGGCGTATGAGCTGGGGAATTGACTAAACAAGAGTTTCGGGCCTTGATAGAATCAACTAGAGCTACGAAAAGTCAGTATACATACATATGTACGATTTTAATAAACAACACACCTGTTCCTGTGAGTTGATGACATTGTTCAATGGTCACGGACTCCAGCGACGGGGTAATCCATGCTTCGGCGTCTGCTGACGAGGCGGGAGGAACGGGCCTGGACAGAGCGCGCAGAACAGAATCGGTATTGGTTAAGTTGACCATTTCCAAGCTTTCAAGCTGTGGTATGCGTTTCAACGTCCACAACAGCTCCTCATCGTCGAGACCAGATGCACAAAGACGCAAGCGGCGGAGGTGTAAAGCTGGTTGTCGCAAGAACGAGCGAATACCAAGAGAACACCAGCGGTCACTAGGAACGCGGATGTCCTGGAGCGATAGTGAACGCAGGTTGGGAGCCTCAAAATCGGCCAACAAAGATGCGACCGGAGAGGTATGCAAAGCTAGATCGAGCGTCTCGAGGCATGAGAAGACTAGAGGAACCGATGTGGAAGTCGCAGAGAGCTGAGGAAGGTTTGAGACTCGCGCGTGGATCTTGATTGTGCGTAACGAACTGGCGGAACCAGAGAGCGCACGAATAAGGGCGTCATACGCAAGCGGGCTGCCCGTGTTTTGGACCACTTCGAGGGTATGAAGTTGACGCAATGTCGAAGCCCACTCGAGGTTAATCTCGACATCTTCCAATCGAAGTGCTCTCAGTGCTGGAGCCTGGACTGAAAAGTTTGAGGGGAGTCGGGGGTGATCGCCGTGCGCACTTGGCACCGACTGAAACCCGAGATGCAATTCTTCGAGCATTGGCGCATCCCCCGAAAGGGATGTGACGAAGTCCGAAGAAAGCCCTAAGCAGGAAGAGACGAATGAAAATGAACGCCAACGGGAGAGGTTTTGGCGAAGAGGCCCAGCGATGCCGTTTGACGGGTTGGACAGTTGTCCGGTGCTTGTGATTAGCCGAATGTCGAGTGGGCAGGCACCCGAGCGCTCCAGGTAAGCCACCGCCCTCTCAGCCGTTGGAGCATCCGAGGGCGCGGACAGGTCTGCCAACAGCTTAGACCATGCTCGAGGGGATTCGAAGGCAATGGTACGCCAATCCCGGCAGACATGTGATAGGCAGATGATCGCACCGTTCTGAGCCTCGGAAACAAGCTCGAACACCTTCGAGATAATTTCGGTTGGGAGACGATTGACTCCGGTCCTGTGAAACTGGTTAGTTAGTGGCTCAAGCCAGTTTGTGGCTGAAAAGTATACTCACGAATTGAGTTCGGCCTTTGCTCTAGCAATTACGTTCAAAGTATTGCGATGCTCTTGCTCAAGCGATGAAAGTCGTGCGCGAGTCAGCTCGATCTGCCCGAGGAGAGATGCAGCATGCAGAATATATTGCTCTAGAAGCTGATAGTTGGCCATGACGGGCGGGCGAGGCAGCGCGTCAGAAGCTGAAAGTTGCAAGCAACAGGCCATATCGGTATGGAGGGAGATGGAGTGTTGGGCGGTAGTGAATCTCACAAAGGCCGCAGAGCAAGGTTATATATACCAGGATGGCTGATGCGCCCACAGGAGGCTTTGACCTTGACTCAGGGCGTTGTCCAATGCGGGAGGAACAATGAGGTATCCGGCACGTATCCACAAATCATCTGGGCAGCAACAGTCCCCAGTAAGGTTCAATTCATCATTCCGGTCACTTTTGCTTCGACTAATTTCCAGTCTGGGCGAGAACAATACCAGAAGACAACACCCAGTTGGGCGGTGACTTCGGATGCTAAACTGAAAAGGGGTGGGCAAATTAAGCGCCGGGGCAGGTTTAAAGGCCAAGCAAAGAAATCAAACTACAAATCGTATTGTGTCACAGTGTCAGAGTACATTTTCCTGGATGCTATTAGCGTTGGAGCGGTCAACTCGCGTATATCGAGACACATACGAATATCCGATGGATTGTAATAGGGTATATGAAAAGCCTTCGTGATCGAAAATTGTGTCAATCCACCTTCCACGCCTTTACCCCAATGTCGTCGTCTTCCCCTGTAAGAAGAATTTCAACGGCCCATGCCGCCTAGGCAGATGTTAGTTCCTATTCAATTGGGACAAGGGCGGGTTCATACCAACGTAAAGAACACGTTGGTCCATCGCCACCAGACTTGGGAGGTATGATCCAACACTACAAAACAAGGGTCAAATGAATCCCAACTCTAAAGTCTATGAGAGCACGTACACAACAGGTGGGAATACACAGTTACAAAAATCGTCTGCCGATACGTCAATAGCACCGTGGTGACCCGGGAGCTCTGTAATAATAAGGTTAGACGAAGTGGAAAATACAAGATAAAGTTTTAGTACTCACCGGACGTTCATCCCATCCGCCGTCAACGCCAGCCTCACCAGCCCAACTGTCTTCGCCGATCAAGGGAAGTATGCGTGACGCCAAATGAAGCACGAGCAATCGGTAAAACAACGAGACAAGCAGGGGTTTTGGGAGGGTGTGCCGTATGAAGCTGACCAAAGTATGCAGGTGAGGCATGATGTTGGCTAGCAGTGGTGCACTATCCACTGTGTCAGAAAAGGTAACGCGACACACGGAGAGTGACCGGCTTACTATGTGCTAGATATATGGATCCATCCTTCTCCATATCCATCGCTATCACCCGTTTCTGAACACAGCCAGATATTATAGGCAACGTAAAGAGCTAAGCCAGCCGACTCAATGACGTT
>WSTH01000635.1:0-20621 GCA_019616345.1 Ceratobasidium sp. 395
ATTGGCTAAAACTTTGCAGCGATACCTCACGCATGTTACGAGGACGACGTGTATCGTGGATATCAGATCCCCAAGGGGACACCTGTGTAAGGATAAGTGCTAGCTCAATGTTTGTTGCTGAACTGGCTTTATCAATAGAATAGGAAACGTCTGGTCAGCCATTCTCATCCACTTCACCAAATAGTACCGAACCGCTCACACTTAACAGGGCGATAACTCGAGACGAATCAATCTACCCTGATCCAGAGACGTTTAATCCGGATAGATTCCAGGACGTATCTGTCCCGTCGGCTCCTGGATTCGGCTGGGGACGTCGGTACGTCATTCTATACGTTCATATGGGTTTGCTGGGCGAACATGACTCGGTACTATCCAGGTTATGCCCGGGAATTCATCTGGCGCAATCTTCGATTTTCATTATCGTTGCGTCAATTTTGGCCACTTTTGATATTCTTCCTTTGGAAGGAGATGCACTACCTACGACAGAGGGGGAGAAAAACTCCATTGTGTAGTGAGTATATTACTTTGGGTCTGGTCACGTAACCTGACAAACCGGACGCATGTAGTCGTGCCAAGCCATTCAAATGCAAACTGGTGCCTCGATCTGACCAGGCTCGAAAACTTGCTGGTTCAACCGCTTAAGTTCTATGCAACTTCTATATGTATTTTTCATCCAGCCACGTACATCGTTATAAAAGCTGATTCGCCCTTACTTCATTCAAGGTCCCAGTCAACGGATAGCCCACAGCCTAGCCCGCCAAGTTTTTTTTTCTGAATTGAAGTCATATACGCAGCTTCAAGCCGACGATCCATTGGACCTGATAAAGTCTTATCCAGCGTCATACTGTAGTTATTTGTCTCCAGATGTTTAATTTTAAGCGTGTTCAGCATATCCTCAGGTCGGACAACTGCCGACTAAACCCACGCTCATTTAATTTGCTGTGCTATGAAGTGTTGTTTTGTGCTTATTAGATCCCAAAATCTGTTGGATAGCGAAATCGACCGACTCAAGTTGACGTTTTGCGCTGGCATCTAAGATAAGCGTTGCTTGCCTCTTCGTTGTTTCCGAAGGTACTCAACCCGATTATATAGTCTCTACCGCGAGTTGGTATAGCTTTGCTAGAGTAGTAAGCTGGTAGTAAGTGTTAAGCGGCAGACTACCAGATAGGGGTTAATTACGTGCGTTTTTCATAGTTCGCATGTATGCATCCGGTTCCGGGGGCCCTCCCCCGGCCACCTTCTCTTGTCCATCGCAGTCGTGTGGTCGCGACGCGCTCAACCTCGTGTAGCGGCAAGCTTCCCTAGTCTATTCTTCGACGGCGTAGGTATTTTGCACCAACACCAGGAGGTAAAACCCTACTTTGGTGGCGCTCAACACCGAAAAAATCGGGTGTGCAACCGCTGACGCCCGAGGTTTAGTCAGGCTTGACAGTCTTGATTCCTAAAGACGAACGCCTGAGTAATCAGCTAACAGTAAGCACTGATTTGTTGGCCTAGGTGAAATAACGGGGAAGAATCTCCGTTGGTGAGTATGAAGCTTATTCATGCATTTGTAGTGACAAATGCATACATAGTCTTGGCCGAACACGAAGTATAAAGACAGCTTGGTGGACTTCAGGCTACAGCTACAGTGCTCTCAGAGCCTGACAGCCCCACACTATGAGTTCGTCAAATACTTTACTTAAAGGAAAGAAGATCCTCATCATCGGCGGCTCCTCTGGTAAGTGTTTATACGCTCATAAACTATCAATGGTCGCGCTTAAGAAGATTTGTATAGGCATTGGGAAAGGAGTTGCAGAAGCAGCAATCGCTCACGGAGCATGTGTGGTGATTGCATCATCTTCCTCAACAAGAGTCGATGCAGTCGTCGAATCACTCAAACGGGGTGCTCCGAGTAGCGACGTTACCGGTCAAGCCTTTGACATGAAGGACACTCCGGCACTTACGAAGTTCTTGAGTGATAACGGGCCGTTCGATCATTTGGTGAGCACTAGCCTCAGACCCTGTCAGGTGGGGTTACTCAATGAGAGCAGGTCTTCACTGCTGGGGACCAGACGTCCCTCGGAAGGGGCTACCCAGACGTTGATATTGATGATAGAGTCAAAGGCCACTTTGAGTAAGCAATCTATTGTGTTTCCTCCACGAATACATTCAAAATAGGGATACTCGAATAGCACACGATACTGGGCCCCTATGATTGCAGGTTCGCGGACTTGTCACCACGGATACAGGAGACACAATAACAAAAATTAATACCCCTTCTTAGCCCAATATGCGCACAAGAACAAGCTCTTCAATTCCGGAGGATCACTCATTATGACTATGGGCGCGGCGTTCTATCGGCCTCCTCCGGGTTGGGCACTGGTTTCGGGTATTGTAGGTGCCGTACAGAGCGCAACGCGGGGACTGGCAGTAGACTTGAAACCTACGAGGTAAGCCTTGCGTTTAGCTACCCGATATAACTATAGCATTGACTATCAATCTCTCCAGGGTTAATACGGTGTAAGCATCTAAGACAGACTTAAAACTTGTGGTACTCTAACACAATTGATATCTTAAACCTATTTCAGGTGCCCTGGGCTTGTTGTCTCCGAGTTTTGGGATGGGCTCCCGGAAGACGAACGCAACGCAATGTACGAGAATACGGCACAGAGACTTTTGGTTGGACACGCAGGGACTCCAGACGAGATAGCCGAGGCCTATATATTTGCTATGAAGGCAAGTCACAACTTCAGCAGATATTTTTGTGCGGTTGACTGTGGTGCTAACACACGGTGCACAGTGCTCATATTTGACTGGTCAAACTATTACCGTTGACGGTGGAGGAGTTCTGGTGTAGGTTACTTTATGTAGTATTAGTACCTACACTTAGATCAACAAATGAAACTTGTATGCCATCAAATGAAAGGCGGGGTTTATTTGGTAACCGGAAGTCATGTGATCAAGCTCTGATCGGAGGCTGTGCAGTCCTATTCTTCGTTACGCCCGTCACCCCTGGTTAACCACCAGCCAACTACTAAACCCCAATATTGTCGCCTAATTTTCTCAGCTGCCGTGCACTTGCGCTTCCGGACAACACGTATTTGATTTGTTATTTTGTCTAAACGAGAATCTGTTGGATCAGGACCACGCGTTAGCCACATAGCAGCTTAATATGGACGCTGGCCTAGAAGAACTAGTATTGTCAGGCGCCCTTTTCAATGGTGCAGACGAAGGAAAAAGATCCCCAGTTCGCTCTCGCTCGGTTACACCAGAACTTAACACGGATGACGAGCTTTTTGGCTCGGATATCTCCCGGCCAGCATCGCCGGTCGACAATGCTCAAGCTTCAAATTCAATAGGTATGTCGCACAGAATATACCTATTTTCTTACTCCTGATATCATCAATATGATAGGTATGGGCCCAGGACGAACGGGTGTTAAAGGCGTCATTCGGGACCGTGCTGAGGCCCGCACGAGGGAAAACGCTCGCCGAGCACAAGAAATCGCAGCTTTGAACGCCCAGATGGAGAAAGCTGCCATAACAGCACGAACGTATAAAGAGGACGAAGAAGCGGCACGGAAAGCTGAAGAAGAAGAGGAAAAGGGAGCGAAAGAACGATATCGACGCAGTCGGTGGCGAGAATTAAAAGAACGCGCGACAGGTGGAAACGCTGGGTTTGGTCACTTGAGGGAAATTGGCGTACATGGATTTGTAGAAGCGGTGGAGAACGAGCAACCCCAGACGTGGGTTGTGGTTCATATTTATGAACTGGTGAGTTTTGAAACCAGCACTGCATTATAACTCTAAATCAGTTTAGGGTGTGGCTCGGTGCTCAGCTATAGATGAAGCGCTTGCAAGGCTAGCGAGGTCATACGTTTCAACGAAATTCGTCAGGACTAGGGCCAGTGCAATTGGCTTTGCAGCCATATCTTCGGGCGCCGACTCATCCACATTTGACTCGAGAATTGCACCTAGGCGTCCAATGACAGATGGTGATGACGAGGAAATAGGTATGGCGCTCCTATTTGTGCCTTCGGTGTCCAACTGATATCCCTCAGATGAGCCAATGATTGAGGTCGATACAGAAATGTTGCCGACACTACTCATTTACCGCGCAGGCCAGCTTGAACATACTTTTATCAGGGTCGATTGGGAGGCTGGTGAAGGAGGGATTCAAAACCTCCTTGTCAAGTGAGTATTGTTTCACGATTCCTAACTAAATGAATCTTGACATACTTACGGGTTCTAGACACGGCATCATATCTGCTATGTCCTTTAGCAACCCAAAGGACTCATTTGGCTTAGGCGACAGTGGTGAAGAATATGATCTGAACGATTGATTACGCTTTCAGAATTATCTCTTATTAGTTGTCCTAACGATGTTTGTCTCGTAGTACATATAGCATTGAGAGCGGGCAAGAGTATTTATACGAGTATTACAAGAATCTCAAGGATACTAAAGATAGCAGAAACTGAGGCGATTGCCATTCGTTTAGAGTGGTCGAACTATGTCATTTTTTCTCTTGCGGCACGTCTGAAAGTGTCTCCCCTGTGAGTGCAGTCCCTTCAACTGCGTTCTGCGTATCTCCAAGGAAGTAGTCAGGCATGAGAAGAGCTAGGCACACAGGGATGATTGCTGTTGGGAGGAAGGTGAGCTTGAGGAGAACCTACCAAAATAAACTCACCGATGACTGTTGCAGCAATTAACATAATTTTCATTGTCTCATCATAAGCTAAACACGGTCATTGGTATTTTAACTGTGACTATTTAAAAGGAAGCACACCTTGAATGACGCCTTCGCGGATTGGGTCTCCCGGAGGATATGTGGCGATAGTCGTGATGCTGCTAAATAAGGCCGCTCGTGTAGTTTCATTGACCCTAGGGAGGTGGATCTCGAGTTGCTTGGGCATAGTGTTACTAGAGGTAAATATGTGTAAGCACCTTGATTTCATTCGATCGCCCAATACTTACGTCCAAATTCCACCAGCTGAACGGGGTAGAATTCAGTCAGCACGGAGTAAATATTACAGGATAAAGGCGGTTGTTCGCACCGATCGCAGTTCCAATCGCGCCTCCAATTTCTGTCACAAGGAGTACCATAGCTGTGACAATTGCAACTTCTCCATGCGGAACGGAGGCCTGTGCTCCGACTTGAGATGCAACAGCAGCGAATCCACCACCGAATCCCTGAATCACCTAACAGCGCATTTAGTACCGACTATCTGCTACGGATTGAACGGGGCAATCTACTCACCTGTGTCATAACGAGCTCCCCAGTATTTCCCTTGCCTCCGCGCGAATGGATCATCAATCCCACGCCAAACAAACGGATAGTAAGTCCGGCGACCAGCATCCACTTGTAACGATGTGTCGCACGCATAATTATGCCGGCTAATATACCAAACACCGTGAGTGCGACAGTCTGAGTCGAGGAGAAGTAGTTCAGGTAGCGAAGCTCCCTATTGAGATTATGTGAGTGTTGCGATCATCATACGAGCAATCGCGCCCACTCACCATCCCTTGACCACGAAAACGAACGAATAGAGGTACGAAAACGTAAGATAGAAGGAGACAAAGTCGAAGAATCCGATTAGAGCAGCGCCGACGACAGCCTTGTTACGCAAAAACTTCATCGGCACAATAGGGTGCGACGCGAACTTCCACTCGTAAATACCGAATAGAATCAATAGAATAGGTCCAACAGCCAGCATTGCAATCATTGATGCTTAGCGGATCGGATGTATCAGTATGGTCGCGTGGAATATATGCATATATGCGCTTACGATTATGCCAACCTCCTTTTGCTTTTGCAGCGAGGGTGAGTGGCAGCAAGACGCATGCGACGCCTCCCGCAAGAATGAGTAGTCCGAAGATGTCGATTTCTGCAAATACATCCGCAATCTTCTGGAATCTGGTGCGTTGGACGTCGGATCCAGGCTGAACGAGACCTTGAGTTTGGGCCTTATGCTGAGCCCAGCCGAGAGTCGCGATGAGAGGAAAGATGGTAACGGGCACCAGAACAGCGAACATTCCGTCTGAAACAGAAATTAGTTTTGGAGTAAATTGTACAAGTCATGAGACTTACAGCCCCAACGCCAGCCTGGCCCTCCAGGCGCCATCACGCTCGCCGACACCTCCGACCCAGCAAAAGCATTGATGATGAACGGTGCTGAAACAAGACCGGACGAGAGCCCACGCCATTTGAGCGTCGTAATATCAGCAATGATGATCTGCAGTAACAATTGCAGTCCGCTATACAAACTGATGTTAGCCAGCATTGACTTGGCTGGTACGATTCTGATGAGCTCACGTGTAACCGATCGCATAGATAACTATTCCACCGGCAACAGTTCCGATGCTCTTAGCCGAAGCAATGATGATGTAGCCGAGAACATAGAAGAGAACTAGGAAGTATAAGGTTGATTCGTTGCTTGCCAAAAGGAGAACAACACGCCCACGACTTACCGACAAAGCTGTACGCAACGGGACGCGAGAGGGCATCGGCGGACTTGGCAATGAACGGCTTGCCGCAAGCGACTAGGGCGTGGCCATCAGGTGGGACGTCCCAACAGAAAGTAAGGACATCGAACGCACCGATTATACTTTGGGTTACCTGAACGGCGGCAATCAGAGAATGATTTCCCAAAGCGGACCCAGCAAACGCCAAATAAGTCCACGTGGTTGTACCATCAAGGGAATAAATATAAGCAGCAAGGGCGATACTGCAACGTAAGGTTGTGAGTGAGCGAATGTCCAAACAGAACATGGAACAAACCTGATGATGAGGAAGACCTTATGTTTTCCTGTGATCACCTTTTGGGCTGCCTCGGCCTTTCGAACGCCGACAGGTTTGAGCGACCCACTCTCCGAGTCACGGTCCCAGTGCTTAACGCCGGGATCGGGGGCTGAGCGTGAGTCGTGTTTTTCTATGCTCGAGGCCATGGTGGATAGGCATGAGCGAGAAGAGTGTGTTCGGTTCTTTATAAACACTTGCGGTCTTCCAAACGCCGGTTATGGAGCTTGAAACGCCTTCGCCCGGTTCGAAGCGATAAGATTGATAAGATTTCGGGTGTGCCTGGCCATACTGGACACCCATCTTCGGGCACTGTAGGTACCAGCTCAAGGTCTCCAAAAACATCGAAAAAACACCCAAAGTTTTATAGCATCCTGTGTCGAGAGTAGCAACATGAGCTACTTTACAAAACTGTTGACTGGCTGTTCGAAGTCGCCCGATGTTGACGCATTGTCGACAGTGCAAGAGATAAGATCTCGTGATGCGGACAATCAGATAAGGATCAACCCCGCCTATTTAGCCGTTTACGGAGCCGGGGGGTCAGGCGAGAGAAAATTTGCTCATCGAAATAGACATCAAGGCACAGCAAATTCACGATGGTCGCGACTTCGGAAAAGCCCGGATATTTTAGGCTTTTCAAATTTCAAACAATTGTTGAAATTGTGAGTTGGAACCTTGGTTTAAACAACTTATAGGGCTCTACGCGTCGCGCGCCTTATCTGCTCTTGATAAGTAAAACGCTTCAGTGAATGAAGCCTTTTTTCTATCTCTTTGACCGGGGTTAGCTGCGATTTATGTATGCGGTAACTTCAGGTTTTGCGCGGTGTTATCGTCGCATTCTACTACAAGGAAGGGGGCTTTATGTTCACCTATAAGCAAGTAGATGCCATGCATTTTAGAGCACAGTTACTAAGACCGCGATTCAGAGTTACTCGTTTGTTAGGTGAGCTCCAAGATATGGATAGTTAGTTGTGTTCACATTCTCTGCAATGTAAGCTCTACTGTGTGATTAAATTAAATTATGAGTGGATGGGTGAAGACGACATAGCAGAAGCATGTTTCAGCTTGAGTGTATGCCCGGGCTTTAACTCGATCGACGATGCACTTCACACCCGATTGTGCCAAATCCTTCTCATTGAACGTCATATATCTGTATGTTACATTATCTAGGTTCGGAAGCTCACATGCATGGTGTTCCAAGTATTCGTAACTACTTCGGAGATGCACGCGAGGTTCTGCCGAGGATAGTTTAGACATGTATTTATATATGACGTCGTAGAGGGGTTTTGCAATCGTATGAAGTCAGCGCCTTATGATTATTGCCATGCTGTTATGCTGTATAGTTTCACCTCGGGTTTCGTGCCCGGTGATGTGTTAAGGTTATAGCACTGATTGGCTGGAGCTCGTATACTACTGTGAGATAGGGCGGCAGAAGTATGTTCTTATATATTCAAGAGTACTAGATAAAGTGCAATTCTACTATTTTTCTTCGTATACTATAGGGCATTGTTTTGGGTTGGCGCCAAATTAGAAGGACACGTCTGTAGTATTATCGGCGCTCACTTAGCTAGTCACACAGGTTGTCACGCTAAATCATGTGATCTGGTACCCCAATCTATGGAAGGCGGCTTCTGACCACGACGACCTTGGAGCCCCGCGACACTAGTACTCTACTAGACATAGCTTCCCTATAGATATTCTTTAAAGACTCCTTTGAACGATCTGTTCCTCGAACTGAAAGATTAACTATAGATTCTATCTTTAAGCGACCTTCGTCGGCACGGGCTTCCCTCGGAGTACCTCCAGATGTTCTCGCCCGAGCCTTGGCTTTATGTTCTAGATCTAGATAACTTCCGTCGAAAACTTGATGCCGACCCCAACACGTAAGCGGCCTATCATCGGCATTGCCAAGCTCACCTGCCACATGTCGCCGCCGGTCAGTGGCGGTGGGCGAAGGTAGCAACACCGCACTACCCCTGGGAGAGTTCACGAGGACAGCCAAAACCTGAGTCGCTGATGTTCTTATATATTCTTCTGGGAGTTTCATACAAGCGAAGGAATCAATGCTTTTAATATTTACATCTTGTAACTTTGATTCGCGGCGCTGAACTTGATCGTTATGTCAAGTTTCTCGATTTCTGGCAAACTTGGCTCACTTCTCGTCTCGTGCAGCTTCCAGTCACGTTTTAGGACATGCTGAAGAGCAGAAAAGCGACAAGACAACCACGAAGTCACTGGGATCGAAGTCCGAGATTTTTCGATTGCCAAGGGCATTGGCAGACCAGCACTTCCTCAGACATGCCTACGTTCATTGTCGCTGGAAACGGCTTATCGATGGTGTATGTACTTTCATGTCTCTGTACATACGAAATGTTGACCAAGCGTAGAATATGGTGCTTCCCGGTGGTTAGACGGCAGATAGTCGGCTTGCGGCACTCGGTCCTATCACGGTGCTGCACGTTAGTGACATCACGCTGTTCTCTGGCCCACAGCCCTGTACGAGCTATCGCCTAGGCACGACTCTTGGGTGATTTCTGTTTGAAGGTAGAATCTCCGACTTGCATCCCGGTACCACGCGGGTAGGCACGATAAAAGGACAACACCTACCGCCCCCATTTCATCGCGTCGTTCTGCCCCTGTCCGCTCTCGCTCTCTTCTGAATCCAAGCCTTCTGCAAGTGCGCGATCGCTCGTCATGGCCCCAGAGACCGATCACTCGCCGGCACAGGATCTCGCTGATGTTGAGAGAGGCTTGCAGGGGTCTTCCGATCCCCTCTCTCCAACCTTTGGTGGCGCCTACATGTCCCCAACCCAGGCTGTTACAGGCTCCGGTTATGTTACGCCAGGTGGATCAGCGGCTTCCCCTCCACTTGTCTCTCAAGCTGGAATCTCAGCACTCAACCTCGACGGTTCAACCGTGATACTGCCAGATACCCCGCCTCCACCCTTTGACTCCAGCAAGCCCTCTCCAACCGCTGAATTGCCCGTTTTGGAGTACACCCAGGACGATCCCAATCAAACCGCGGTTGATCTTGTCCGTAAAGTGTCACTTGGCCCGGTTGAAAAGGCTCCCAGCGAGAAGGTTATCCAAGGATCGGTTGTACCGACAGAAACCAAGTCCGCGCCGCCGGCTACCAAGCCAAAGTCAAAGCCTCCACAGATCGAAGCCAGTCTTTGGATTCGTTTCAACTTATTCTTCAATACATATCGGTAAGTATTTTTAGACCATTATATAAAATCTAATCGTCTTTCAATAGGAAATTCTTTACTCTCGTAATTACCTTGAATGCCGTCGGTATTATTATGGCCGGTATTGGGAAGTTCCAGTACGCAATCAACCATTCCGGCGCACTTGTTCTCGGAAACTTGTTATGTGCGGTTATGATGAGGAATGAATTGTTCCTCCGGTTCCTCTATCTTATTGCTAATACCTTCCTCGCTAAGGTGGGTGCTCAAACTAAATTAGATAATGACATCTGACTTATAGTTAACTTGTAGTGGCCTCCTCTCTGTATTCGTCTCGGTATAACATCTACTCTTCAACACATCGGAGGAATTCACTCCGGATGCGCGACTTCTGGTCTGGCCTGGCTCCTGTACAAGGTCATCGAACTCTGCCGTCATGCATCCGTCAATCAGAAGTCGGTGATTGCCATGGGTGTTATTACAAGCGTTGCTGTTTCAGTCAGCGTTATCAGTGCGTTCCCTTGGATTCGAAACCAGCACCACAAGTACGCCCTTATGCCTGCTCTTTATGGCATATTTATTTAACCCTTCGGCAGTGTCTTCGAGCGTCACCATCGTTTTATTGGATGGCTTGGGCTAGTAGCTACCTGGATTTTCGTTATCCTCGGGAATGGATTTAACGCTCAGACCGGAGAATGGACCGCCACTGGCTATCATATGATCAGCACGCAGGAATTCTGGTTTGCTCTTGGGATGACGATCTTGTGAGTGTTCTATTCGAACCTATTCTGCTGCGACCGTTCTAACCAGAACACAACAGCATTATTCTTCCATGGTCTTTTACACGTCGAGTGCCCGTACACGTCGAGATCGTGAGCATCGCATAATTGCCGAAGCTTTTAGCGATTACTGACTTCTAACGTGTATAGCCGTCCCCTAAAGTTGCGGTCCTTAGGTTCGACCGTGGAATGCAGCAAGGGCTACTCGGCCGAATTAGTCGGAGCAGCATTTTGGAATACCACGCTTTCGGTATCATTTCGGAAGGAACCCATTCACCATATCACTATATGGTCTGCGGTGTCCAAGGCGATTTTACTCGGGGATTGGTCGAGGACCCGCCGAAATATCTGTGGACTCGGGAACTCAAGGTATGCCACCGAGTAGCAGGCGACTATAATTACGCGCTGACTCTGGACTTCGTTGGTATAGTTCGCCGGGGTATCCAACACTTCGACGCTATACCGGCGAGGGATTAGGATATGCACTGGTACTGGTATTGGAGCTGCGCTGTCCACTTGTCTCCAAAGCGACCAGTGGTTCCTCATTTGGATTGGTGAGTTGAAAACGCTGGGGATATAGCGAGCCTGTATTCCTAACCGAGAATAACATTAGGCTCCGATCAGGAGAAGACGTTCGGCAAAACGATTTCGGGACTCATCGAGACGCACATACCCCCTGAGCGTCGCATTCTCTGGGACTCAAAGAAGGGCGGTCGGCCAAACACTATGAAACTTATTGAAGAAATTTATAAAAGCTTTGATGCTGAAGGTGAGCGGACCAAATACTCGAGCAGGAACCCAAATTGACCCGGTCGTTTTAGTTGTTTTCATTACTTCAAATTATGTTGGAAACCGTGAGATGATGGTCGGCTGCAGGAAACTTGGGATTCCCGCTTTCGGTTAGTTATCACCTCGCCCCACATGACCACGTTTGCTTACCCGCAGTATCTCCGTTCAACGTCATGTAGGTACACTTTGGGACTTTTAGTCCTGTACATGGGGAGGGCGCGACATGTTAGCGAGTTTCTTACACTGGCTCTGGCTGCGCGTGACCAGATGCGTGATTGATGTATACTTATGTTTGGATTCGGTTGCCTTTTGAAAATCCTGTAGTTCACTGTACCTATAACAATTGGTTTTTAAGTTTTTCTTAGTGAAGTATAGCTTCGGTGACTACCGAGTGTGACAGTTAATAGTAACAATTACATGAAATAACTTGAACAGAGGTTATAATGAGTTACGGGAGAGACTACTAGTCAAGCACGTTGCAGCCCCCCATCTCCACGTACACTCGACATATGCGAAATTCCAGCCCCATTGAAGTTACTATAGAGAGCAAGTCAACTAGCTGGTATTGCGCATCGTCGGTGAACGCAGAGAAAGGGGGCACGGTGAATGGCATGAGCGAAGAAATCGGGAATACGTCTAGTAAGCCCGTTACAAAGATAAACTTGAATGGCCAAATCAATAGAGGCTATATGCCTCTGCATGCAAAAAATTCATCTTATACAAATGAACAGCTATGCTTCAAACGGGCAAGAAAAGTATCAGTGTCAGCGATAGCTTATACAAGGATCCACAAGCCGCCATACCCGTAGCGTGAGATGTACCTGGGCAGGGGAGAATATTGAAGCTGCCGGTTAGCAGCTAGTTAAAACTTCATCGGCATATAGAGGTATATGCATGAAGCAGAGGGTAGCAGAGCCTCAGAAGAAGGGGAGGGGGGAGGGGATTCAGCGCATAGTGTTACTTTCCCTTGCCTTCATATATAGCAAAATGTTTGCCCTTGCTCACCCACTAGCCAAACGGTACATTCCGGCTCTGCCGAGTAAGAGATGATACGCTGAAGGCTACAGGAGGCAACCTGTTGCCTCTCATAAGTCCAGAGCAGGGCAATCGGAGCGGCATCAAACTGAAACAGTAGCGAGCGCGTCGCTCTCGCCTGAATGGCAGCGATGCATTTCAAGAATGCTTTCATAGGTGGCGTAATTCATGACCAGTGGTTATATCTAGGAAGATCTCGCATCTACAGGCCGTGTGCTGTGAATAACTCACTAGGTTTCGCTGTGGGGGCGCCTATGGAGCCTCCTGCATTGGGTCAGATTGAAGCCTGTTTCGTGCTACAATGGTGTGGCGTGACGCAGCTGTCTTATATCACAACAAAGTCAGACTTGATTCACCAAGTGTAGGTGAGCTTTGTGCCTAAGTATGCGGCATACCCTGTAATCCGGTCATGTACTGCCAGGGTAAGCCAAACTGAGCTTCCACAGCCAATGATGAGCAAGCTGGGATAAATACACACAGCCGGGCTCTATTCTTTTGTCATGTCGAGCTATCATCTGTGGGATGAATTTTCTCAGACGCCTCTTCATGAAGAAGAATTTCTCTGGGAGTCGGAGCCTCATGGATCAGCATCCCCAATCTCTGCAAAGTCCGCTCATGTTTGGGACTATTTCAAGGCATTTGCCAGCGTCGGTAAGATCAACTGAGCTTTCATGCGTTCCGCCGCAGCTCCATCCTGCATACACGAAGTAGCCGGAGTCCAATTCGGAATCATCCGCTAAGCGCCCTAGTTTTGCGGCGCTCTCCTAGCTTGGCTGATTTCAAAAAAGCTAAGCATTACGTTTCGTCCAGAGATTGTGTTGAATTTATCTACAGCGTTACGGGTATTGCGATGGCAGATCGAGCGCCCCGTCGTGCCAAGGAGAGCTTACAGGATCAGACCGTGCAAACCATAAGTAAAGGGTGGGGGGACTAGCTAGAGAGAAAGGGATGCAGTGACTTCTTGGGGAAGTAAACACAAACTATTGCGGATACAAAACCATGATGGAACCAGCAAAATTTAAGCATTGTAGCAGTTACACTAGGAAGATTTGCTTGGTTTAGGGGCCTTGGGACGCTTTGCTGGCCGTGACGCCTGAGACGATCCCTCCGTTCCTGTTGCTTTTGAAGCATCTTCTGTCTCCCGGGTTCTTTTGGCCGGGTTAATGAGGACTGGTTGAGCTGGAGCTGCTGTTGTTTCTTCTGTAGTGGACACTAAGATCCCAGCTGCGTCGATAACCGTAGGCGCAGAAAGAATAGCGCGGTACGTCTGTCGTGTGCCTTTCAAAAAGGTTTGGACTTAATAGGTTTGTAAAGTTAGTAAATGACTCACTTGCGCGAGTAACTAATGATTTTGCATCTAGGCTCATCGCGTTCCTCGCAATGTTCTGGCTTAAGCCAAGTACAGTTGCCCTATAATCCAATATGTTATGTATGGCAGGAGCTAGTAAAAAAAACAGCACTTACAAATTGACAGCGTCAAGTGGGGCACGTAAATCGGCGGTTTTTTGACCTCCACCGGTCAACAAAATCCCCTGTCCTTTAGTAGCCCTCGCAACCTCACGTGCACCCGCCCACCAGTTTCGCCGCGCAGACTCATCCGAACTAAGTGCTCCAGAATAGCATATCTCGAACGCCGCGCCATTTCGTATGGCCGTCCGGACCAAAGATAACTTCAATCTGAATGGAAGCTGAGGGGTAGCTGAAGCCGCATCGATAGATATGATATGCACAGTCGTGGGTGAGGGCTGGGTATGTGTTAGACAAGCCAGCGAGAACGAATTGGCCGTGGTAGGCCGGAGAGCGATTATATCATAAGAGGCTAGATGTGTCGCGTGTTGCGTCGAGAGGCCAAAACCTTTTTCACTGTTCTCATCGAGGATTATGGTTAGACGCCGAAGGATCACGATATCTTTCCGCGAAGGTACAGAGAGAAGAGGGTTCACGTGAGTAGCCGGATCAATTTTCCCTTCGACAGTATAGTTCAAGGCAACGACGGCGTATCCAACTTTGCTAGGTTTGTAGATTAGTACTTAAAATAATGATATGCACCAGGGACTTACGATGAGCAAGCATGTCTAAGCGAGAGTTGATTGCATCCAGGTCGGCCTGAGCCAAGGCCAAAGGAGCAGCAGCAACTATGGTGCTTGAGCTAGCTTTTTGTTTGTGTTTTTGCTTCCCTGAAGTTTGTGTGTTCGCTTTAATCCCGGAAGGGACAAATGGAACGTTAAGATCGACGAACATTTAAAAGTGAGAGATAGTTGAGTTTGGAAGTCCATCGTACCACGTGACCAGTCTCAAGCGCGCCAAAATAGTCGCCGTCTAAAGGCAGAGTGTAATCGACCCCTTTGCCCTGCTCCCAATTCCCAGAACGATGAGCACTCCCACTCCTCTCTGTATACAGCTAACTGAGCTTTCAGGGAGTCAGATTTTGGCAATCTCATAGTTTGAACTCCGACTATTTTCTGATCTGTCTCGCCTACCGGTGCTGCGTCTGTATTATCTGCGTTCTTTGTGCCCCCGCTATCTGTGAGAACATAGCTTAAATAGTCAAAAGTACTGTTTGTGTTGTAATCAGGCTCTGATACTACTGGTGTGTGGAGTTACTCGATCACAATATCAGCTATTTCATGTAGCCATGCCACCCTCCTGTAGGATACAGTACTTCAGGCATATATGCGCGTAGAACTAACAAGCTTATATAATAGCCTGGTGAGCCAGGAGGTAAAAACACCCCGTTGAGCCTCTAGATATTACCGAAGTTTTCTTCTACTGTTTAATCTAACGGAGGCAATGCTTTGAGGAGCATAGGCGCGACTGTGGTAGTATAAGATAGTTATGTAGATTGACAAAGCTACAGAAAGCTTAAATACGTCGATATAGCGAGCGTAGATACCGCTTGTCTCCTCCCGATGTATAGTCATATTCAACTAAAGAAAGCCTGCCACATGGTCGTGCCCCCTTCCGTATCGTTCAGATTGATCGAGAGAGGCATGGATACTAGTATGTCATATAAGTCATAACTCATACGAAGACCACACTCCTGGAGCCCCTCAGTATTAATGGGCGCGAAGCATGCACTGTAGACTTGCCGGAAAAAAATGCTCCTAGTAACCCACTTGATCGGCTAACTGCTATCTGAACAGCAATAAAAGCTTGTTGTCGACCGACACACCAAGGTTCTGAGAATATATCAGACATTCAAGTATCGAGTTGACATAACTCGATAGCCAATAGACCTTAAATCGCTGAGCTTTTGAGATGGGATTTATGATTCGTGTCAGGCTGGCCCGCCGTATTCTGGATATTTGTATGCTCGTGCTTGTCACCATGATCGAGCCAATCGGAGTTCAAGCCGTATCACCCATGCTCTCCGAAACTTCTCTAGGCACAAACCAACAACGAAGCAAAACTCCTCTCAAAATTCACTCCCTAAAAAAATCGTACAAATTCGCAGAAAAACCATCCCCGACAACACGCTCATGATAAACAACAAACGATTCGAGAAAAGCTTATGAGAGAAAAAATACACAATCCGCTACACTTAAACGTGCTCCTTCTCGTCAACCCCAACCTTCTCATCGCTCCCTCCAATACCCGCAGCAGCGTTCTTGGCCCTAACCTCAGCCAACGTCTTGTGACCGACGTCGCTCTTGATGGCCCAGGCGCTGAAGGTATGGCCTTGGGCAAAGATCTCCTCAATTTCTTCGAGCGTACGGCCCTTGGTCTCGGGATACATGAAGAGAACGTGGATGAAGCCGGCGGCGTTGAAAGTGGCGAAGATGAAGTAGGTCTTGTAGGACTACCGAAGAGAAGAACTTATTAGTTTAAACAGGAGGGAGGGGAGACACGAGACGTACGATAGAAGCAAAACCGGGAGGAACAGCCCAAGCCAACGCAAAGTTGAAGATCCAGTTGGTAGCAGTCGACAAACTCTGTCCCTTGGCGCGCACACGGAGCGGGAAAATCTCCGCAGGATACGTCCAACTGACGGGACCCATCGTGATCGCGAAGCTGCACACGAACAAGTAGGAGCACACGATAATCCCCTTGGTCGCACTCTCGTGTCCCTCAATAACCCAGGCGCGGTCACCGCTTTGAGAGGTTCCCCAGTGTCCAAATCCACCTTGAAGACCGCCGACGAGGAAGAGCCAGAAAGACATGAATGCGAGACCGATGAGGAGCATAGGGCGACGACCCCATTTGTCGATGTAAATGATGGCGGGGATGGTGGCGACGACATTGAGGACGTATTGGACGCTGCTGGCGATGAGGTTACCGTGACGGCCAGTGATACCTGCGCCCTCAAAGACGTAGACGACGTAGTACATCATGACGCTGTTTATCCTGATTAGTACCGTCGTATCATAAAAATGGAAGAAAAAGACCCACTTCATACCAGTCAACTGACTCCACATCTGCAAACTCGTACCCAAGAACACACGGCGGAAGATACCTGGCTTGAGCAAATCGCTCCACTTCTTGGAACCCTCGGTACGCTCAAACAAGACTGCCTGCCTAATTTCGTTGTACTCTAGCTGGACGAGTTCGGCGTTGGGGTCACCCTTGCCGTGAACATCGGCCAAGACTTCGAGCGCCTCGTCGTTGCGGTCGTGGTCCATGAGCCAACGGGGAGATTCCGGGAACCACGTCATGCCGGCAGAGAGGATGAGACCGGGGATGAGTTGGAGACCCCATGGGATACGGAAGGAGGCGACGCCGTCAATGTAGGAACAACCGAATTGAATGAAGTATTGAATGAGGCTAGAGAGATAGGTTAGAGTTGGGTACAGTGCGGGGCGAGGAGTAAGACTCACATTCCCCACGTGATAGCCCATTGTTGAAGCGAGACCATGCGTCCACGAATAGCCGGGGGAGTAATCTCGGATTGGTATAGCGGCACGGTCGAAGAAGCCAGACCGATCTAGATCGAAGCGTGGTGCTTAGATAGGCGCGGCTAGGAAAGGCAGTTGTACTTACCGCGAAGCCCGAAATAATGCGACCAACCACGAGCATACCACGGTTCTGTGTATAAGGGTAAGAAGGGATGGTTCGACGAAGAGGATGAGTAAACATACGACAGAGGCACATTGGAGGACGGATCCCACAACCCAGACGAGACCTGAGAGCTGAATAACCTTTTTGCGGCCAATCTTGTCGGCGAGCCAGGACACGGTCAGTGCGCCAACCAGTGAACCTGTCCAACATACGGTTAGAAAAATCAAACATATATCGTAAGGCCACGACTAACCAGCAGGCATGCTAGCGACCATGGCACCCTGTGCATTGCTGTCCGGGTGGTTGAACACTCGCAAGTAGCTCGGGTTAGAGAGCACTCCGGACATGGACGAAATGTCCAGACCGAAGAGCCCTCCGCCGATACAGGCGAACGAGCCGACGATATACGGGTTCGCAGCGATGGCGGGGGAGTACTACAGTGGTCGGGTTAGTGCTGTGGCAATGAGGAGCCCCGGGAGAAGATCACATACGCCTTTGCCCATCGTTCTCAAGCGGGGGTGGAGACACGAAGCTGTTGCCTTCCCCTAGCCGTGCTTTTTATACCTGCGTATTGTCTTCTGTCATTGGACAGACTGACCAACGGGAATTCCTTTGCAAATTCGAGCTGGTGGGCTAATGAGCGATTCCCATACACGGTCGTTGGCTGATGTACGAACGGGAATGTGCACGGGAATTACGATTACGTCAGCTGCTTCTCGCCTTCGTTCCCTTCTGCGGTGCCTTCTCCGGTCCAAGAATGGGCCCTCGGCCCGGGCGCCTACCACAACCGTGCTCGTTCCCGGACGATGTTGGGGCCAATGTCCGAGGAAGATTTTCTACAGAGTAAATCCTAATTCAGTACTGACGAATGGCCGTTCCGCCACCAGCATACAGCCTGCCCCAAGCCCCACCCATAAACACCGACTTGCCCGCGCATCAGGATGCACTGGTCTTCCGACCCAAAACTTGAGCTTGCCGATGACGTCTATAGCTCGGCACGGAATCACAAGGACCATGTGCACATGTAGTGGCGCGGTTGTTCAAAATAGTCACACGTGCCAGGGGCGAATGGATGCTGAGAACTAAGGGGTAGTGTGCCCAGAGAATGTGTCCAAATTTATATTTCGGGTTCGTGAAGCGGTATGCCATCGGGTTCTCTAGGAACTGAGAGGTCACATGTAATTAGGGATGCGCCCGATGCGAAATGGGCTCAAGCTTCGAAACGAGGACTCGCGTAGGCAAGGATAGTGTAACCTAAAAACTGAACAGAAAAAAGTCTACTCTTGGCGCATCCGTTTAAGTCTCGTTTATTGACTCGTCTTGAGCTCAGCCTGGACATTTTTATGGGCCTTCCGACGAGTGTGGAAGAAATTAACAGAACATAGAGCACACGCGACTCTGATTCCACATCATGTCACTTCAAATTACACATTCGATCAACAGGGTCTCCGATCGTACTTTTGGCTGATTGTCAAAAAGCCATACTTCGTGCACCAAGATGTTCTTTTTGGCACCACCGAGCTTACGTCGAAGACAAAAAGTAGCATCTCGAAGAATTTTGTACTTCTCCTGATGAGCTAGTGTCTGAAAAGAGCAAAACGATCGAGATCAGATGAAGTCGAAAGCTAGGTAGTCGAGCCGGCATTGACCGCTTGAGAGAACCCACGCATTGGAGTACCATGACTAGTTGTTGGATTCAGCTGGTCGCCATCAGAATCTAGACGGGTAACGAAATAAAACATACGCACGCTAGCATCGTTCAAACGGTAAACTGTACGTGGGACGGACACACCATTAGAGATAGTGACGCTATCGACGCGTACCTAGTATAAACCAGTTGGTGATGTCCTTACTAGACCACAGTCAAGGTGTGTAGAATGTTGTTGATAGCAAACCATCAGCAGTACTTCGCATAAGTAGTGCATATACGGACAATTTGAGTTACAGCCGTGAAGGGAGTTACGGGCTGCCTATGACCGCAAGGAGTGGAGAAGAGCGGGTGTATTCACGAAACTAATATATGGACTCACTTGATGCTTGTTGGACCGAAGTAGAGTCAAACCCACAAAATCAGACAGTGATTTACCGATAGTGAGCGAGAAGTGGATAAGCATGTTGTATATAGATATATTCTAGCTTAGTCCACGACAGTATAGCCCAGTCTACGAAAAAAGAAGCGACGACAGAAACTCAAAGCCCCGAGCGAAAGACCTCTTACAGACCGACGATGCCGAAAAAGGCAGCGAGGAGTGTGAGGCGCAGCTGGAGGCAAACATCGAGACTGACACCTGCGTCGACGATACTGTGAAAACGAAGCGTGAGTTCAGGAGTTGCCTCGACCGATGAGAAGAGCGCTTACGCCTTAGCAAGGAGCGCAGTGAAGCCCTGGATGCAGGCGCAGATGTTCAAAACCAGGAGATGGAGGCAGACGTCGAGTTTGGCGAGGACGGCGAGGAAGACGGTCAGTCCGAACTTGGCGCAGAGCTCCAGGCACAGCTTGAGGACGACCTGTTCGACCGGAGTGGGTGAGCATATATCCACGGCAAAGCGTCGGAGAACGAGGCTAGACGTACGCAGATCACAGCGGAGACGTGGGCGACGATTTGCACCGTGACGTCGGCGGCCACCTCGACCTTGCCCATAGCGGCGACGTTCGCGGCGGCATCGTTGATCAGCTCCACGATGATCAGGAGTCCGGCTTTGGCGTCGGCGACGTTGTTGCACCCGCCTAGAGAGAAACGCGCGACGTGAGACCTCAGACCTCGCCTTCGACTTAGGCTAAAGGTCACTCACCCAAAGCCTGCGCCTTGGCGGCGACTTTAGCGTCCAGGTCGATGCAAATATCTAGGAGGGCTTGAGCACCTCCGTCGCGGACAGCGAGCTCCTTCGAGCCGGCGACCGCGGGAGTGCATCAGGAAAAAGGGTAAAAACTTTGGCTGCCTTTAAAGGACTTTAAAGTACCTAAAGTGCCTAAAGGTGCTGCACGCAAGTACCCCCCTTTAAAGTACCCCAAAGCTATACAAATAACTTTGAAGCACTTGAAAGTATGAAGGTCACTCT
>WSTH01000636.1:0-20610 GCA_019616345.1 Ceratobasidium sp. 395
CATCCACTCAGCGCGGACGCATCACGACTGAAGCCGCCAACGCAGACGGCCAAGATGTAGACTCTAACTCCGACCCAGGCGATGAAGTCTACCGCCCACCTAAACTCGCACCTGTACCTTACGTCGATAAACCTAGCAAAAAATACCGAGCGCAGCCTCAACCCAAGTCCCTCTCCTCACTCCTTACACTTGATCCTTCTCGCCCACATATCGAATCTGCCTCGGGTCTTGGTAACGGAGCTGCATCCTTATCATCTACTCGTGCTCGTGAATTGCAACGCATGACCGAATTCGAAGAAGAGAACATGACCCGATTGGTAATGAGCAAGAAAGAGGGGAAGAGACGAAAGAGGGACGAAGAGGATATGGCATTCGGTGGGAGTGGGGCAAGGAGAGGTGGTGGCGCGGCATTGCGAGATGAGTTCAGAGATGTGCTTGGTGCGATTGACAGAAAGCGGGGTGGTCCGAGTGGCGGTGATGGGTACGAGGAGTTGAGGCAGCGAGGAAAGAAGGCGAATGCATTCGAGAGGAGCCGTGTCAGAAAGGTGGACCAAGCAGACGGGGGGCATGAGGGGCCGCGTGTGAGGAAAAAGAGCAGGTTTGAGGCAGCAATCAAGGCCAACAAGCAATCAGCCAAACGAAGGAAGTAACCGATTGCGGGATTGACCTGACCATCTCAAGTTGTGTACACCATCATAAGACAGTATTGTTTTATTTCATAGTATTATACGGGGTTGAAACAGAAAGTTTGAAGTCCGATGAAAAAGCAAGGTCCGAGCAAAGCAATCAGGTCGTCACGTCGTGCATAAGTAAGGAACAGTTATAATCGTGGAAGTGGAATTTTCAACCAAAACGGTAACCAACCCATTATGACAGCCCAATAGACTGAGGGAAGCGGAACACATTATTGGGATCGACGGCACGCTTGATCGACGAGAGGCGAGAGTAGTGAGAGCCGTAGTACTGAGTTTTCCATTGGGAGTCAGTCAGCGAGGGGTCGACGTAATTGACGTCTGGAAAACGAGATGTGGTCAGTTCAAGTACTACAGGCAAAGATCATTAGCGCATACATGCGGCTTGAGGGCTGGGTTCGAGTGCATTGAGCATGCCGTTGACGAACGAGATTCCGTCAGACGGGTAAGGAGGGTTGTAGTTCTTTGAGCTAGCGTAGAGCTGGAACGAAAGGATGGCGTCACGATGGGCAAACGATGTGGCATCTGCGCCTTGATCCTTAATTGCCCCTCCGTACACTATGTTACACACGCGTCAATGCGTAGTCTAGTCAAAGTAAGAAATCAACACTCACAGTCAATCTCAACGAACCAATCGGTGTCGCTGTTGGCTCCCTTGGAGACAAGATAGTTCAAGAAACTAGTCCACTGGCTAGAAGTAACAGCAGTCTTCGTGAACAACGATTTGGCAAAGAACGTGTCCTTCGGTTCAGGCTTGGTCGTCGAGAGTGGTCCATCGGTAGCAACTAGGGAATCGTACCAGTTGTATGTTTTGGAGGTAATCTTGCCCGGGCTGAGAGCGCTGGCCCAGTTTGCAGTGGCAGAAGTAAAGGCTGATTTGGTACCATAGTAGTCACCAGTAAACTGAGCGTACAAGTTAGTACCGAGACCGGAGTTTCCGCCCAAAATCGACACACCTGCAAGTACAAACCACCATCGCCATCCGGACCAACCACGCCAATCATAGCCATCTCCTTTGGCGCTGACAACGCCAAGTTTTGCCATGCGCCCAGCAAGCTGGCAATCTTGCTGCCACTCAGAGCCGAGTTGTAGTCAATCGAATATCCAATGACCGTCGTGGGTGCGACAAACGTGGCAAACGTCCATTGTGTCACTATTCCGTATGATGCACCGGCGCCGCGAAGGGCCCAAAAGAGGTCCGTGTTTTGGGTAGCTGTTGCGGTAGTGAGTGTACCGTTAGCCAGAACAACTTCGGCGGCAGTGACGCGGTCATGAAGCAGTCCACCAACACGAGAGAAGGGACCGTATCCACCGAACGCGGTATGCCCCTATTCGTACGAGTTTACAATAAGCGCCAGAAACTACTTCTAAATATAAAAGAGCTTACCCCGCTGCCAACATAAGGGCAGGTACCGTGGGGAAGAGCACGTTGACCATTGTCCCAGAGCTTTTGAGCAACATCTCCGAGCAGGTTCCCCGTTTGAACCTTGGCAACGCCAGACCCATCGACAGTCAACGCCTTCATATTTTTCATGTCGATCACGAGTGCCCCGTCTTGACCGCCAACCTAAGCCGTGTCAATCACACATTTAACCGAATACAAGAGATATATTTACCCCATACGCGGCATACGAATGACCGCCAGAGCGTCCGACGACAGGTATGTTAGACGTAGCGGCACATTTAACGTATTTTTGTACGTCTGCAGATGAGCCCCTATTTATCAAACCTGTGAGTATAGCTCTCAAGGAGGATAGGAAGTGACTCACGGGTAGGCAATAGCGGCAGGCTTAAAACTCAGCCTCTGGTTAAAGGCTGCGCGCCCAGAGTCATAAGTAGAACTTGACGGTGTGACGATAGTCCCGCCCGAGCCGCTGCTTGTAAGGCACGACGTGAACGCATCTCTGCGCTCGACGTCGACCACAGTACCAGATGCAAAACTGGCAACAACCAACGCAGCAGAGACAGCTCTAGTCCACATGACAACGAAGGAGAAAGGAGAGAAGGAGATGATGAGTTGGAGCGCCCGCTCATGGTGGGTTTTTATAGTAACATTGCCAAGTGCATCACTTGACCTCTGGACCAGGAAAAGAAGTCAACACGAGCGCATACATCTGACGGTAAGTGCGCCGAAGGCAGTGAGACACCGCCACTCACCTGAGATGGATCAATCGTGGATTGTGTCCACGGGCGGTGCACGACCGTAGCCGGCCCGGTGAGTTGGTGGGGAAGGACCCCGGATAAGTATAGGTGATGTCCGATACTGAAAACCCGAATTTTCGCGGGTTTAGGCCCGGCACGATCAGCCCGGCATTGCATAAGACATAGGCCCGCGGGCGGTTTTTGGCCCGGCCCGGCATAAGAGTTGTTTTTTCCGCTTTTTCTAGTTTTTTTCTTTCTTCGTGTGTACGGTTTCATCCAAAACATCAATATATGCGTTGAAAATGGATATGTACAGAAAGACAATAGCGGCCAGACTGCTCGGAATGCATTAGTCGTCCTCGTCATCATCGTCCTCGTCGTTCCTGTCCCCATCCCCATCCCCGCCAGCTTTCCTTCGCCGCTTTAAGAGTCCATCTACAACCGGTCCTATCTTCTTCACCTCTTCCTTCCCCGACATCCCTTTCCAAATGGTAGATAGGTTATTATTAAGGCGTATAACCTCGTCCGTGTGCACCTCAAACCGCTCGCTCGATGACACCACATAAAGTATTCGATTTGACGGGATATGTGCGTACCGCTTGGCGTAATGGGCTGCAGTCAGCTTGGGACGAGAGCGAAAATCGCTTGCCATCCAGTGCTCCCAAAGCTGCACGGCGATGTTCGATAAAGCCGTGAGATTCGACACGTTGTTCCCCCAACCATGGTTTCCCCCCTTACCCGCCCCCCTCGAGTACATCGTAATAACTAGAAGAAAGTGCAATAAGTTAGCATACCAAACACAGCTATATAGGCAGTCGGAGCTTACCTTCGGCAAGCCAGATCTGATTCTCAACCCAAACGAAAGCAAAGGAACCTGACTTGATGCATGCGAGCCCAGTAATACCAGCCGTACCCATTAAACACCCTAGCTTTAGTCCTGCTGCATTGAACGCGCGAACTCGAACGTTGAGAGACTATGTGATAGTGAATATGAGAAACAGACTACAGTTTTGGACATACCTCTTTGGATCGTGCTTTAGCAACCTCAGCTGCATTTGCAGCATTCCCTTTCAGAGTAACCCCAGCCTGGCCTTGGATTCGAGTCTGCCTAGCCATTCCCGAGGTCGATGCACTGGTACCCTCAATGCTCTTGAGTGCCGAGTAAACCTTCTGGATAAGGACAGAGCGTGCAGAGGTGGTGCTGTCATCTACACTGTCCGATCCCTCCGTTCCAGTTGTTATCGACGCCTCCGGCTTGAGTGTGTGGCCAACGCGAACAGCTTTCTTGGAGAATATCGTTTCGTGCTCCGAGCGAAGGGAAATTAGGTGGGAGAACAATTCCGATGGGTTCAAATCTGCGCTAATGAGCGAATTTGTCTCATTCGCCTGAACAAGTGGACGGATACCAAGGGGCGGGAACACCTGGAGTAGATGTCGGTGTATCTTTGTGATATTTTCGTCCTCATCCCTGTCTGGCATGTTCTCGCTGCAATATTTTTATCATTAAATATCGCCATACTAGAGAGAAAGAAGCTTCCCAGACCGTTAACTCACATTTTCGACCGCTCCTCAAGGTCCAACGCCATATTTGCGGCCTTGTATGCAGCTATCTGGTTGTCAAATTCTGCCGTAGTACCCCACTGGTGGTCTGCTGAAGTTTTTTCGAGTAGTGTATCGAGTTCTGTCGCCAACCGAGGTCGCTCCTCGGCAAAATCACATACCATGTCCCGTTCCGACTGAACTCGGTTGTCGTTGTCTGATCCCATTGACTCCTCGGGTACGTCATACCAGGCATGAATGGGAGGAGCAGTGTAGTTGGTGTTGTCGCACTCCGCACTCTGTTTGTTGGTGCTAGAAGCCTTCGTCTTAGGACGATTTGGGGGTGGGCAGAGCTCCTCGGTCACGACAATCCCGCAATGTGAAAATATAGCTACAGCCTCGTCATAAGCAACCTTGGCAGCCCGGTCTATGAGTTCGCCGCCAGGGAAGTTCGACATAGCCTCAATATTAATGCCAAGCTTTGAGTATAGAGTGTGCGAGTACCCAGCAGCACGAGCCTTAGCCTCAGAAAAGTTGTCGCCGTCAGAGACCGCAGACATCGACATGACCTCTAGTTTTGGGACCATGGTGACGAAGTCAGAAAACGTGAAGTCTGCTCGAGCCTTGCGTGCATCGCCAAACGTATGTTCAGCTCCTTCGGTCGAATGAAGCCAGGCACAGAGCGAGTAGTTAGGGTGGTCAAGGTGGTCGCGGTAGATAAAAACTAGACTCATGTAGCTGTGTACGAGGTTGAGGAGAGTTTGATAGAGGTTCTGAGTCAAAAAATGATGTGTTTCCGAGTACTTTAGCGTTTGCAAGCTTGACTTCCAGAGCTCGAGGAAAAAGAATAGCCGTAAGATCATGCGAATCCGTTCAAGAATAGTCAAGGAGCGGCTCTGGAAAGCGTCGAAGCCCTCTCCTAGAATAAAGAGTAGCGCTATAAAAGCGTTAAGACTATGTTTCAGGACACTAGATGGCGGGGGCAGGTTGCTGGACACTATAGGCAACGGAGCGGGCTTGAATGGAACACCAGAGGATTGCTCGGAGGATATCTGGACGACGTGCCGAAGCCAGGCGGAGGAGAAGATTCGAGTAGCAGCACGATCATCCTGGCGATCGACCTTCAAGACGTCGCGCTGATACAGAGGGCTGCGACTATCGACTGAAAGCATCAGGATCTGAAGGTAATAAATCGGCGAGTTTCCAATAATTAAGGTCCGTGTACCGCTAAACAAATTGTTTCGTGCAGTTTTCATTGCGTGCTTGACATCCTGAACGGCCACAATTGGTATCGAGCGAGGCCCGAATTTGTGCAGAGTGATCGGAATATCGGGAAATCCAGCTCGAGGGTGGGCAATCAAATTAGTCTCGGTACTCTCCGCGCTTTTAAGGAATTGCGAAGAGACCTTGCGTTCCGTCAATGAGCCATCGGTAGCGTAAGATACCACACAGACACCAGCGTGCACAAGATCTAGGACCAGGTGGTTGTGGAACACAAGAAGGTCTTCGGCCTTGAAAGTAGAGCTGATTGGCATGGCAGCGACGATGAAAACCGGAACTCCAGCTGTAGGAACCTGCATTGTCCATAAGCGGCACTACAAGTACATGGTGAGTATGTCAATTCATCATGAGGTAGAACAATACTATTCCCTTACCTTTGTAGCAAGCTCAGAACGCTGTGCTGATTCTATAACCCGCTGCTCGACGCCTTTGACCTCATCGTCGATTTTGATCGGTTCACCTATGGTACCTAGTAAGTACCACTCCTGCTTCCGTCCGTCGTAGTATGGTGATAATTTGCAAAGCAGCTGCGTGTCGTCGCAAGCGACACAGACGGGACCGGTATGCTCAATTTTCCCCAAGTATTCGACTACGCGACTGATAGTTTCATTGGTTATCCCTATAGGGAAGCCTGCTGCACGAGATCGATGCAGCCTACATAGTTATTAGTGTATTTTCACTTCGACTTAGAAAAGATTAATATTGGAGTACTCACCGAAGATTTCGCTCTTCTGGGAATACTAACTTTTTACCTATCATATTATAACCCCTTGGGCTTGTTACCAAGAGCGCCTGGCAAAAAGCGACAAGGGAAGGCGGGCGAATCATGCCTTGCATTCCTTTACCACGCGACAGGCGATCTTCTTTAGCGGCCATCACATGTATGATCCCGGTGAGGACGTCAGGATTCTTCTGCTCGCCAGTGATAATCTTGGTGACATAGTTCATGAGTGGACTACGCTTAGAGTCCTGGATTGAATGCAATGTTAGCTCATTGAATCTGAGACGCGCATTGTACATGTATGCGTGCTGAAACGCTTACCGCTTGCTCAATAAGTTTCTCCAGCCCCACATATCGTCCATATAAGACTGCATCCTGCTTATTGCGATGGGAATAGGGCACATATTTGAGGTTTTCCGTAGGAGCTGGTTTGCGTCCTAGAGCGTTCTGAAATTCACGAATGAACCGGACGTCGGCACACTTCTGGCAGACATCAGCCGGCCCAGTATCAATCTGTGATTCCGATGAGTCGCACTCCCGGGAGCACTGCGTGCTTCGAACATGGGGCAGGGGGTCGAGTAGCACTTGCCACTTTGCAGTAGCGTTTGACTCCATTCGTACAGCGCATTTCTGACTTTCGCTAAGGTTCTTGAACTCTTCATTGAACCGCTCGCGTGCGATAACAATTTGACTCCTTCGACCACCGAGTTGGTCACGTCCAACAAGATGGCTGATCCGCTCATCGTGCTCTGGTCGGAGCCCAAGGCATGGAACTGCGGGCGGGGGTGGCTCAGACGAGTCAGATAGGGGAGGCGGAGAATCAGCCGCTAAGCTTTGGGAGCTAGGGGCAGATGAAACGGCGCTACTGAACATAGTATCAATGCGGAGCGAGCCAGATGCAGCCTTTGTGAATTTTCCGTTTTTGCGTGGCGCGTTCTTGCCCTTGCAGTTCCGCACATGCTCGCCGTACTTCTTGGTTCGTTTGGGTCCATCCATTGTGATCCATTTCTCGCATGGGCCATGCCAGACCCTCTTGCACCCGTCATCCTCTGGATCAAGGCGCGCAGAAGGGTGCAGAAGCCGGGTGTTTCGTAAAAACTTTTCTCGCTGCGCCGGGGTTATCTCGAGCGTTCCATTACGGTAAGCCTCGTTTGCTGCCCTATCTGATTGAGCGGACCTAGAGAGTCCAGTGGGCCCGCTTTGCTTTTCCTCGTACACACTGGATAACACACGACGCTTGGTGGAACTTGAAGCAACAGGAGCCGTAGCATCGTCAGAGATGGATCGCTGGTGTTTGCGGGGAGCAAGGATTGGAGGAGGGGGGGAACTAGCTTTAACATCGTCGTCTTCGTCACTGTCTTCAAAGTGTAGTACGCCGCTCGCATCTATATATGAGGCTGCAGGATCTTAATTAAGCGAACGCATATATGCAGCCTGAAACACTTACCAAAAGGGGGTAACAGGTCTGAACGTTGTGATTCCTCCGGCTCAGACATACTGTAATCATGATCGAGATCATCCGTAGGCAAGAAACATGCAGACGGAGGAGACTTTGGCGGGATTAGAAGCACCGGGCTACCACACAAGGCCGCATTCGGGTCACCACAGTCAGAGTCAGAGAGGACATGGACGCTCGAGGAGTCAGATGCAGCGTCGTGCTTCATTGATAATGACTTCTCCAAAGTTTTTGATAGCGCCGTCGCTTCTACTATACTGTCCTGTGGCTCTGGGTCGTTCAAGATGTACTTAAGCGCCAGGCGCTTTGACCCCGTGTTCTGTTTAGGTGAGTCGTTTGTAGCGTCAACCATGGCCGTCGGCTACATGTACTCTGTTAATATTAATTGCTAAGACTCTACAGCATCGGCGAAACCATACCTTAGCAAGAGTATGGTGTATCATGACACGATCAGCCCAGCACATACGAAGATACCGAGATTTTTCGGTCGACCAAGGATCCTCAAAGCCAATAGAACTGGAAACAGTCACGCATGCTGCGATCCCACATGAGAAGCCGTCGCGTTGAGTCTCGCAGGGAAGATTAGACACCAGTGTAAACTTAGTTGAAGTACCCAATAGATGTTTCAACCAAGAAGTTAACGCCGAGTACGCAGTCTTACACATTTGTCGGGTTGGAGCCAAAGAGTCACCGTAAGCTATAGTCCTCTGAGCGACGTCAACTCTAAATACAGCCCAGTGATCCTTTCCGGGGTTGATAACAAAATAAAGCTGTTCGCGACCGAGCGTAGTTAGAAGCTCTCCATAGCGCCTCATCAGAAAGCTAGGTGATACCGAACTCGAGACCTTGCCGGAGAACTCCTTTAAGAGTCGATCAGTAAACGCCAAGTTAGCCACAACGACCTTATTGGCAAGACCCTCAGATCGTTGGACTAGGAGATCGGTATAGTGCAGCATCATGTTAATAGCCTCGTCGTTGAGAAACCGGTTGCTAAAGAATTGAACAAAAAGCGGAGTGCATACATCTGCCGAACCCTCAGTAGAGTAGTTTTTAGCCGTTGGTGAACCAAAGTTGGGCCGCCATCCAAGTGCAGGGAATCCCAAGATCGGCTCGTTCCAAGAAAGCTTTCGAAGGTGTCCACGGATGCGATCTCCGCAGGACTCGAGAAGCAGGTTGATATCCTCATCACGGTGCTAAAATGCACAAATAAGTCAGCTCTAGTACACCCACATATATATCGGACTTTTCTTTTACCTTGCTAGACCGAATGTACTCTTCGACAGCTAGCCATTCCGTGCGTAATTTGTCAGCCGAGTGAAGCATAGTCCAGAAACCAAGAGACCAGAATGGAAGGGCATAATCCTGGAAGAATGTGTCTTGAATCGACTGGTAGCCTTCACGCCAGGCCGCCTCTAATCCAGCCTCAAGCGATTTGACGACCGAAAGCGGCGGGAAGTTTGGACGGCTCCTAAGAGCCCTCACAATCGCATGAACATTCGGATCGCAGGGAGCAAAGCTGAAATTGACGGGTTGAGGTATGACGGACTGCCGGGCAACCGGAGTGTAATCCGTGTGATTAAGAAACTCCGAAACAGACAAGGTGCGGCTGGGTAAAAGTGCAAGTGCTTCTGGGGGAACAGATAGTAGAAAGTCGCGATCGAAGTTTTTGCCCTGGGAGCCAGAGCCGAGTGAATCGGCGTCAGTGGTATCAGGTTTAGACATAGTAGAAATTGTTGAAAATTGTTGATAAATCGTCTGAAGTTGTCGGTGAAGAACACGCCGGATGGTGCTGAACTAGCTAGGTTATCTCTCTATTTAAACGCTGCGCTCATAGACATCCACTCTCTGGACGGCTCGGACGTGGGCTCTTGGCGCGATGCCGCTCCTTTCGGCCTATCTCATGGACCTAGCACCAATCGCAGTAGAAAGGGCTCTAATTTTGGTCAATAAAATCATGTTAACTCGAAAATGTGATACAATATACCATATATACATCATCTCAAAGCCGCCAAGAAAGCGCGTTGATTTACTTTATGGCGCATCCGCGCGCTCAGGCAGTGCCCTAGATGGCCACACGTATCTACTGCTGCGTGGTAGTGGTTCGATGCGTTTTCAATCACGCTAACCCCATCTTCGTATCCCAGCATACACACAGTTCTTCCTAGCTGGGAGTCCTTTTTGTTACACGGTAAATCACACGTGGAGATAAAAGATACAGCGCCTTCACTTACACGTGTAGTTCGAGGCACACGTAGCGTGAATAAGCTAGATGATGACAGCCCCGCACACAGGTTACACATCGTCCTATACTCCCTCCTCGTGGATCAGCAGCGCTGGGATTGACATTCTGCCTTTGTAAAGGCAACCACAGCTTCGCCCAACAACATGTTATGACTTTATATATGTAGGGCTGTACACGCGACATAAAACTGAAACACGTTGTTAACGCGTGTTGCACAGAATATTGCTGCGATCGTGTCAACGAATGTAGGAACGAGCGAGAATTAGAAAGAGAAGCGACCAGCAAAGGGAAACGGAGTCGGATAGAGAAACAAAAAAAAACGGCCCGACCATGCATAAGAGCTCCGACAAAACCCGCGAAAGTGGCCCGGCCAAATCTCAGAGCTGAGCGTCACGTGATATGAAATCGGCCCGGCATTGACAAGAGTTTTCGTCCCAAAATCCGAGTTTTCGGCCCGGCCAGTATCGGACATCACCTATACTTATCCGGGGTCCTGGTGGGGACCACTTATCCGAGCCTATTTTGTTACTCGACAAATCCGTGGGCATTGCCCACCATTGGACTATCTCGCATCAGTCTATTTTTACGGGGATACCCTAGTCTTCAATGGGGCTCTGTACAACTATAACATAAGCCAATCCCACATAATACAACGAGCAGGTTTTTGTTTTTGTTTTTGTTTTGTAATGGCGTGTAGAGCGAACATCATAGTCCAATAAGCAGTGTTATAGGATGAAAAGGTCCACAATAGAGAATGTCCGTACAATATCCAGGCAGTACTACAGAGGAACGATACCGAAAGCACGAGTAGTGGCGTAAAATATACAATATACAATTACGATAGCCCGATGGATTGGGGGAAACGGAACACATTATTGGGGTCGACAGCACGCTTGATTGACGAGAGGCGAGTGTAGTGAGAACCATAGTATTGAGACTTCCATTGGGAGGCAGTCAGCGTTGGGTCGACATAGTTGACATCTAAGAAAAACGAACAGAGTCAGCACGAATAACAATGCAGTGAGAAAGAAATGGCGCATACATGCAGCCTGAGGATTGGAATCGAGCGCGTTGAGCATGCCATTAACAAAGGAGATCCCGTCGGACGGGTAAGGAGGCTTGTAGTTCTTTGAGCTCGCGTATAATTGGAAGGAAAGGATGGCATCACGATGGGCGAACGATGTGGCATCTGCCCCCAACGATTTAATCACGCCACCATACACTGTATCCCGTTAGTATTGTCATACAACCAGTGAACTAAAAGCCAACGCTCACAATCGATTTCAACAAACCAATCAGTACTGCTTTTGGTCCCCTTGGATACGAGGTAGTTCGAGAAACTCGTCCACTGGCTAGAGGTTACAGCAGTCTTCGTGAATAGTGACTTGGCAAAGAATGTGTCTTTTGGCTCAGGTTTGCTTGTCGAGAGTGGACCGTCCGTAGCCACAAGCGAGTCATACCAGTTGTAAGTCTTGGCAGTAATCTTGCCCGGGCTGAGCGCGCTAGACCAGTTGGCGGTGACAGAGTTGAAAGCAGATTTAGTGCCATAGTAATCTCCCGTAAACTTGACGTGGGAATCAGAAATTGAGCAATATTTTCGTCTGGAATCTACCCACCTGCAAGTACAGCCCGCCGTCCCCATCCGGACCGACCACACCAATCATTGCCATTTCCTTTGGAGCCGCAATCGCCAGTTTTTGCCATGCGCCTAGCAAGCTGGCGAGTTTGCCGCTGGTCACAGTCAAATCATCAAAGTTGATCTCATATCCAATGACGGTTGTAGGCGCAGCCAACGTAGCAAACGTCCACTGCGTCACGATTCCATAGGATGCACCTGCACCACGGAGAGCCCAGAAGAGGTCTGCATTTTTGGTAGCTGTGGCGGTGGTGAGTGTACCGTTAGCCAGAACGACTTCCGCGGCAGTGACACGGTCATGAAGCAGTCCACCGACGCGAGAGAAAGGACCGTATCCACCGAAAGCGGTATGACCCTGTGAGGATCTATAATAAACAAGAGAAATAACTGAATGGTCCGAAGCAACTTACTCCGCTCCCAACATACGGACATGTACCATGAGGCAAGGCGCGCTTGCCATTGTCCCAGAGTTTTTGAGCAACATCTCCGAGCAGGTTCCCTGTTTGAACCTTGGCAACACCGGAGCTATCGACGGTTAACGACTTCATGTTTTTCATGTCAATGACAAGTGCCCCGTCTTGCCCGCCGACCTATGCTAATATTAGTCTCAAGTCTGAAACAAACAAACAAAACTCACTCCATAAGCGGCGTACGAATGACCGCCAGAACGCCCGACAACAGCTATTTTGTTAGAAGCGGCGCACTTCACATATTTTTGAACATCGGCGGGCGACTTCCTGCTTGATCTTCTGAGTGATAGACGTTCAGAGAGACAAAAGTCACTCACGGATAAGCAATAGCGGCAGGCTTAAAACTCAGCCTCTGGTTAAAAGCTGCGCGCCCCGAGTCATAAGTAGAACTTGACGGTGTGACAATGGTCCCGCCTGACCCGCTGCTAGTAAGACAGGACGTAAAGGCGGTTCTGCGCTCAACATCGACCACCGTTCCCGAGGCGAAATTAGCAGCAACGAGCACAACAAGAACGGCCCGAGTCCACATCATGGAGAGAAGGAGCGAGACTGGCTAACCTTCCATCACGATGCTAATTTTATAGCAGCGCAGAGGATCACTTGGCTGCAGGGTTGGCGCCAGGCATGTGTTTGGTAACCTCGGGTACATCGGAGGGTAAATCACTGCCACTCGGACACGGATTGATCGTGGATTGAGTCCCCACGACTGCAGAATGACAAGAGTTGGCCCAAAAAGGCCCACGGAGAGTCCAAATGCAAGCTCGTTTTGCTTTCCCACCTCGAGCTAGGCACAGTAACACAGCCTATCGCCGGCTGGAGCCGATTACTCACTGTGTACCATCCAGAGAAGCACGAGGTAGTCTAGAGCGCCCAACCTCGCTTCAGGTTCCGAAATAAAACTAGTGTCATTTCATGTGGACGAAGACAAAGTTTTACGAAAACAGTCCAATCGACTGAGGGAAACGAAAAACATTGTGAGGGTCAACCGCACGTTTGATTGTCGAAAGGGGTGGATAATGAGAACCATAATACTGCAACTTCCACTGAGCGGGGGTCAAGGTTGGATCCACGTAGTTAACATCTAAGGCATAACACGTTAGTTTGGTTGAATGGTGGGATAGTAGGACGCATACATGCTGCTTGTGGGTTTGGATCAAGCGAGCCAAGCATCCCATTCAAAAACGGAATGCCATCTGAAGGAAAAGGTGGAAGTAAAAGGCCTGTGACAAACTGGAAGCAAAGGACGGCGTCGCGGTGTGCAAATGATGTTGCGTCTGCTGGCAGCTTTGCAACACCACCTCCGTATCCTGTCGCGTTCGTTAGGTAAAATAAGCTCTGCATATAGACACACTCACGATCAATCTTAATATACCAGCCAAGCTTGCTCTTAAGTCCTTGGTCACCAAGATAGCTCAACAAGCTAGTCCATTGAGCGGCAGTCACGGGCGACTTGGTGAACAAGGATTTAGCGAAAATCGTAACGCGTTGTTCTGGCACGCTAGTTGAAAGCGGTCCACTGAGAGCGACCAGGCCATCATACCAGTTATGCACTTGGGACGTCAAGTTGCCTGGGCTAAGAAGAGTGGCCCAGTCGGAGGTCAGGGAATCGAACGAAGATTGAGTCCCGTAATAGGTGCCGCGATACTAGACCGGGGATTCAGAGCTTCAACACTTGTGAGCAAACCAATAAACGCATATCCTACCTCCAAGAACAAAGTCCCGTTTGCACCACCAGCTTGTTTAATAGTGCGAATTACCGACAGCTCGTTAGGAGCTGAGAGCGCGACGGACTGCCATTTTTCCATCAAGGTTGATATGTCTGATGGGCTGAGAGGTGTTGCAGTATACTCTCGATGAAATATGAAATCACCGTTGGAGGTGCAGCGAGAGTTGCAAACGTCCACTGTGTTACAATTCCGTAGGATGCACCTGCTCCACGAAGACCCCAGAAAAGGTCCGAGTTTTTGGTAGCCGAGGCTGTCGTGATTGTACCGTTGGCGAGAACAACCTCGGCGGCCGTGACACGGTCTTGCAGTAGTCCGGCGACTCGAGAGAACGGTCCGAATCCGCCAAACGCAATGTGACCCTTAACAAAACATCGGTTTAGCAACAACATGTGCCGCCGAACGTGTCTATACTGACCCCCAAGCCAACCTGTGTATTAAGAGCAGTTAAGTTGTAGAAAGCGCCCGATACGACTTAAAAATAGCACGTACATATGGGCAGACACCGTGAGGTAAGCCTCTTTGTCCTTGATCCCATAGCTTTTGCGCAATGTCGCCCAGCCTGTTGCCTGTCTGAATTTTAGCACCACCAAATGAATCAATAGTAACCGATGTATGTTCGACATGTCAATGACTAGAGAGCCATCCTGGCCTCCAACCTACTCCCGGATGTCCTAGGTCAGGAAGCAACGGTAGAACAGAATCAAAGGGAAGCATACTCCATACGATGCATATGAGTCCCCTCCCGAGCGTCCGACTACTGCGACTCCAAATGCTGCCCCGCATGAAACGTACTTCTGCACGTCTCGGGACGTTTTCCTAACAAGGACATTGTTCTCAAGGCGCTCATTTCTATAACAATTCCCAGAACTTACGGGTACACAATCGCGGCAGGTCGGTACTGCACCCTCAAGTTCCAGTTCACAAGGGCAGAGTCGTTGTAGCTAGGACTCGATGGCGTGAGAACTGTACTGGAGTGAGAACTGTACTGGAGTGGCCGAGTTTCAGACAAGAAATAAACGCGTCGTGCGGTTCCAAGTCTATGCGTGTTGCCGAGGCTAGAGCAACAGCCCTGAGGAGCAAGTTAGGCCAAGCCCACATCGTAGAGCCCTCGTAGATAGAGGCGTAGATGATTTTACATGGTTCCCGCTGGGCGGTTTTATGTATACTCGCTAGCCCTTTGCCGATGCGGCTCTCGGTCATCGCGGCACATAAGAAACCGGTTCATGTGCATCAAATGAGCTATTACTGAAGTTTAGGGACGTCACATACGCGAACATCAGCTAACTCACATTTCTTCTCGAACCACTTGGGAAAATCTAATCAACCACAGCCCAGTGTCAGGGGGGTTCCAAACTACTAAAAGCGTACTGTTTCCGTTGCAAAGCCCTATCCAAAGGCCCGTGGCATGGGCTAGCTAGGGTGTAATGCAACCGATAAGGGGGACAAAAGCTCTTTCGAGTCTCGGACTGTCAAGCCAAGTCTCGCGGACTCAACCGCTCCTCCGTCACGACAAGAATCCCACCATGTGCAAACCTTTGAAGCAAGCCAATTCGCGTGTAGGTGCTGAGCTTAGGAGCTCTCACCTACAAATTGACCTTACCTTTACAAGACAGAAAAACCCGGCCCGCTACTGATATATATACTAGCCGAACATTTCGACACATGGAAGAAATGCACCGAAACGTAGCACGATTGTTGAGAACAAGTGCGTACATCCTGTAAGCCTATAAAAGTGGTTAGGTATGGGAGCAAAGAAGCCTGCCGGCACGCATATACACACCCTAGAAGGCTCCACAGTAGCCATGTGGCTGTTGCGCGTATCTGAATCAGGACCTGTACAGATTGGCAACACGTAAAGCATTTAATTTTATAAAAACAGATTTCAAGAGTCCCAGGCTCAGCGAAGATAACATGTAGGGTGTGAAGATTGGACGACTTAACAGGAACATTATGTATACCGTACTCAAGATGTTACTCGAGAGCTTCCGGACTGCCTGGCGTTAGGTTCGCCGGCCTATTTCTTCGTATGAGTGATCAGAACTATTGAGATGGAAGTGGATCTGATGCGCGAACTATAATTAGAGGCCTGTGTTTACTGTATCCTAAGCAGAAACCACACCCAAGAACTACACACTACTGGGAGAGCTGTGACACAGGCATTGGTTATAGTATTTCAGCGGTACTTACCTGAAAGTTGAACCGGTGAAGTGTTTTCGGCGGCTTCAGCCTGTATCCAGGTCATCGTTTGTGTTTGGCAGGTTACCGGTCAGGCTTTTTTTCTCCTCGACCTTTCATGAATGAAGTAGCAGCATCCGCAACAGAACTTTATATTTCGGCCTCCACTAATTCCTACGTTCTAATGGAACGAGGCCAGAGGCGCGGTGACCCTCGCAGTGTAGGGCGAGGTGCCCCAGTTGGGCGAGGTTACTCCCAAGGTAGGTAGGGGTATTCGCGGTGGAGGTGGGCGGGGCGGCCCAAGAGGTGCACCACGAGGTCAAGGCGGATTAGTGGGGGGAGCAGGAGGTCGCGGCCGTGGTCGTGGTCGTGGATATTAAGACAGTCTGCAATGCGTTGTTTTGATTTCTGTCGGCCTTTGACCAATAAGTCTCCTCTTCGCCAAAGACAGCTAATGAGTAAATCTCCAGCAGTGCGACAAGTTGGTGCCAGATTTCATTTTTGTCACGTGACTTAGGATGCCTCTGGTTGGCACGTGACATTCACTTGTTTTAACTTATGTATACAGTAGACTGCCGGTTTCTGCTCGTCCACAACATGCTCGCTTCGTTGATGAAACATCGTACATCGCTGCTTCCTCGCTCCTGTAACATAGCCACTTCTCCAAGCGCTGAACCACCCGTGTGGGTATATCTTCTCTCCACCTTAAGTGATGACCGCCGGTCTTATTAGATATATATAAGGGTGATGAATCTACTTCAAACAATTTTTATGAACTTTTAATATGTTCATTTCGTTAAATATAGACCGAGTGATACGAAAGCTCTCTCCTTGCAAGTCCGTGACTGCGGTGGAAACTGCCAGGGTGCGTTGCGAAGCCGAGGCTCGTTTTGGCCCATCAACGAGCATCAACTGGCAGTCTACTGTATACATAACACATGACATCCGCACGCTCTAATTTCACCCCAATTTCACCCTTGATATACCCAGCTTAAACACTATGCCACCCATGCGTGATAGCGTACCAAGCACATCTAAACGCAGGAAGAACGGTGGTCTTATCATCGTAAGTTTACTCCTTCAACTTAGCTTACTTTCGTTGACCATTGTATAGGCTACTCGGGCGCCTACCTCGCCGAGCCTTAGGGCGTCATCCGCCATAAATGCGGCCGATCGTGTGCGGCCTTTTCGCACGTACAAACTCGAATGCAGTGCTCTTAATATAGCAGAGATTCATCCGATGGTTAGTAAATTATTTAGTTATGATAGCATCGACCCACTCAAACATATAGCCACCAATCCACAGCAAAAGTCGGTACTCGACTCGATTGTGTCAGACCCTAAACGAGATCAGTTTATCATTGCCGCTACGGGATCTGGCAAATCTCTCCTATTTGAGGTGCGAGACATAAATACTAGACCGATCTCGTATGTTTAGGCTTACATAACTTAGCTACCCGCCATCCTGCCCGAAGCCCAGGGAAAACTAACAGTAGTTTTTATTCCGCGCGTCGCAAGTATTCGGATTGAACTCGAACGCCTGCTATCATGTGGCGTGCGAGCTGAGGCGTGAGTGATACATGTACCCGCTTGAAACATTACTGACTTGATCGACGGGGACAATTTCAGGCGATACAAGCGGCCCGGTGCTAATTCGTCGGCCGAGGTTGAGGCCCAGAACCGACGTTTTTTCGAGGCCATTAATGATCCTAGCAAACTACCCCAGCTTTTGCTTGTGATGCCCCACCAGCTTGAGCACACTGAAACGACTTTTCAACACATTTTGGCTCAACTGTACGAACGTGGTCTAATCCAGCGATTTGTTTTCGATGAAATTCATTTGCTGGTAGGTCACTGTTTGCCACAAACTGGACCACGCTGAAAAACTTTCCTGCCTTTAGCTCGACAAATGCAAACTTGTACGTACGATCGATTTTACGTCTTGCGCATATAACCTATCTATCCAACCGAATGTAGATAGAATGCCTCTCCGACCTCCGAAAGAAATTTCGCGATATCCCAGCTACTCTACTCTCCGCCTCCCTCTCACCGTCTACTCGCAAGGAGCTCAAACAGATCCTAAAACTGAACGCCGAACCGACAATGTTCCCACTCGACCGGCCAAACATCTACTATCGCGTTTTGGCTAAGTTATCCTCAGGCGAGGATTGGAAAGAATCAGCTACACTGACGAAAAAAGAAGAGACTCAGCTGGGCCCTATCTTAGAGCTTGCAAAGGAGAAATATCCGAGGGGATCGGGATTGGTTTACTGCAGGTCTCAGGACGCGTGCAAAAGGATGGCAAGCATTTTAAGGTACATGTCTCTGATACTTGATTCGCTGAAGCCATTTGATGAACATGATTAGTTTAGCTCAGCGGGCGTTCCGTCCGAGCCATACGATAGTGAACTCAGTGAGACCGAGCCCGGCTCTGCTGCATTCAATCGGTGGATCCGCAACGATCCCAATGTCCAGGTCCTGGTCACTGCGGTACGTTGTCTAACTAATACATCTTCGTATGTTCTCATTTTTTCCCCTTTCGCTTCAGGTTGCGCTTAGTAGCGAGGTGCACAAACCTGATGGTAAGTTGTGTTTATAGCCATTCGACAAGTGCTGAATGACTCTAGTTCGATTTGTGGTACATACGAGTATCCCCACGTCTGGCATTGATGGATATATGCAAGAGACGGGTCGCGCAGGACGAGATGGTGATAAGGCTACTTGCCTGTTATGTGAGTTATTTGCCGCCTCACATAACTCTTTTAACGGAATCTATTCCGTATCACGTAGTATATGCTTTTGGCGACGCATTCAAAGTTTGTTACGACACACAATACCAGATCGAAAACGTACATGCGTTGCTGCGCTTCATCAATTTCCCAAATTGCAGGCGTCGGTCCCTCCTCAGTTATTATGGGGATGAGAAATATGATTATGGTGCTTCCAACCCTCGCTGCTGCGATGTGTGTGACAGTTGGGACATCGAACAACCCCCTCTCGACATCACATCCATTGCTTGTCGTGCCCTCCGTTATTACGAGCGGCAGAGAGAACGTGTTGGAGCCAAGTTGCTTGGAGCGCAGCTCCATAAGCACTTTGGTGCAGTCGAGGACAAGACGACGGATGACATGTGGACAAGTATCGTCCATTTACTAATTATTGAGCGTTATCTAGAGAAGGATAGGCCAGGACAGGGTGGTGGAAAAATCAAGGTGGGTCAATCATGCAGTGTTCATAATAGCTAAGTATATGTTTCTACCAGATTGTCCGATCCCTAAGGACGAACAACCTGATGAGGAGCGGCGGAAGGGTGGTTTTGTTACCGTGGTTTATGCGATTTAAAGAGTATCACCTTGGCGAGCCCACCGCTGACTTGCCCCTTTTGTGGACGGAAGAGCTGACTGAGAAGTTGGCCGAGATCGAGCTGTGACAGTTGCTTGGCTTGTATGTCATATCTATCAACGCACAACAAAGGTTTCGTTTTACTTTTTGGCACGCAAAAATTAGCCTAAATATTATTTGCAAGGATGTAATATGCGTGAAAGTGACAAGAGATATCATGAAAACTAGCTAAGATACGGAGGGAGAAAACACCAAAGCAATGGGCATACGTACCACACTTAGGATGGTACCGGAGAGCTTCGGGACTGCCTGGCGTTAGGCTCGCCCGCCTATTTCTTTGTATGAGTACTCAGAAATATTGAAGGGAAGTGCTGACTGTATACTAAGCAGAAACCTTACCCAAGAACTACACACCATTGGGAGAGCTGTGGCACAGGCATTGGTTATAATATTTCAGCGGTATTTACCTGGAAGTTGAACCGGTGAAGTAGTTACTTGTGTTTTCGACGGCTTCAGCCTGTATCCGGGTCATCGTTTGTGTTTGACAAGTTACCAGCCGGGCTTTTTTTTTTTACCTCAACCTTTCACGAACAAAGTAGCAGCATCCGTAACAGAACTTTATATCCCGGCCTCCACCGATTCCTACGTTGTCTCTCGCGAGCCTGTCGACGTTGAATGTTACTCCTGGTCCAGTTTCAGAAAGGACATGTCAGTCCTGAGGTCGATTCGCTCGACTGGTAAGTCTGCTCCATATGTCAGTTTTCCATCGGCCAACGCTTCTTTGAATTACCATTGGTACTCACGAGGAACCTCTTCCTATTCCAAGGCTGTGCTACGCTCAACGAGCTATAGGGCATTGTACATAATAAAATCGGTCAAATATCACCTCATTGCGTCCAGAATAGAAGACCAGAGTGCACTACAAAGTCCACTAATTTCCAGGTGGTTGCGGTTGATGATTCGACAACAGCCACAGGTCACTCTTCATATTTTCTAGATAAGTCCAAATATGACGAGAAAGATCCAAGCTTTAGGAAAGAAGTATTGGTTTTGCGTGTTAGAACACGGCGCGCCAAGAAATTTCAAGAAATCGCTTGTCGTGGTCACAGTTTACCTGGAACCAAGCCTCGCGGTGAGTGTCGGTATATGTGGTGGGATGTGGCTGTGCATAAACGTGGTGGACGGCT
>WSTH01000637.1:0-20600 GCA_019616345.1 Ceratobasidium sp. 395
ACTTTTTCAATTTCATCGCACAGGGTAAAGTGTATACCGAAATGCTCCAGACAGGGCAGAAATGCTGGCCGAGAATCTGCAAAAGCGGGAACACTGGGGTAAGCCGCGTACAAGTCTAAGCCCTTCAACAGTGGGAATTCACTGAGCAAATGAATCCACTTGGGGGATATCAGCTCTATTGTGCATCCTAGTTTCCGCAATCGCAAGCCAGTAAGTCGTTCAAAGAACGAGGGTTCCCAGAATTCAACAATACTAAAATCGTTGCGTCCGAAGCTAGCATCGTAGTTCCCAGGCACCCCGGTCTCAGAGAAAAGCTGAAGGTGTTGCAAGCCGTGACAGGCCTTTTCAATATGTTCAAGCAACGATTTTGCCACCAGGCCGGGGACAACGGGAAGGCTAGCCTCGGGTGGCAAAGCTTCAACTACGATTGACGTCAACGATGGGGAGAGAAAAGTTCGAATCCACATAAATATATTCTGACCCTCTGAAGAGCGTGGTGGTGCGATAGTAAGCTCCAGCAGGTTGGGTAAGAGGACTCGACGCTTGGCTTGCTCAGAAAGTTGACGCCAGTCGTTGCCGTTAACCTGGTAGCTCGAAACGGCCGGAGAATATATCTCCAAGCGCTTCACGAACTGGGCGTACAAATCAAAACGGGTGAAGTCGGTAGCAGCCTCTGCCAGCTCGGGCTGCACGACCTTGGTTTCAAACTATCAGAGGGTGTAAACGGTGTTAGGAATAGGCGTACGATTGAAAAAGCCTTTTGAATACTCGAAAGCTTCGGCTCAGATGTATCTTCTTTAACCTTAAAGCTTACGCCTGGTAGCAGCTTTAAAAGGTTATGAACTCCAACAACTTGTTCCCAAATTGATGGTAATCCAGCCAGAAAAAAAGCTCGAGAGATTCCTAATAGGTGTGGTGAGCGCCGGCATCCGGAGTAATCACAAATTATTGTTAGCAACTCTGGAACCTTGAACAGCTTATGTGTTGTGGATTCGTTAATCATCGTGGTGGCGGGAATTCGCAAGTAGCGCTGGGTGGCTAGAGGTTGATGTTTGGCTTTATTGTAGCTATCAAGTGGCTGCCATGTCTCGCGTGGCAACCATCCCACTCCACTACAAGTCCCTGTACGGGCCACATAAATGCTATTTCGTGACAGCTGATGAGTAAAGCTCTTAGTTTAGCTCTCTCGGCTAAGCTGAAAACCACACTGAGCTGAACACTATATTCCGTTCGAACAGCGCGCGATGGGCCTCCTCAAAGTCAGTGGTGACGAATGTACCAAACGCACGGGACGTACGCAATGTTTTGAAGAAGAAAAATTCTTCAGCATACGCCTCTCATACCTAAACACACGGTTGGAGGTTCTGGCCTCCTTGGAATACAAGCTATGCCCCTTTTCTGCTGCATGGATTGACATTTAGGTAAGCTACGAGAGGTACGTAGAGCGGTCGAGCAGATAAACTATGAGACTGGGTGCCTTAGTCGTTGCGAATGGATTTACGAAAGTTAGAAAAGGTTTCAAACAGGTGCCAGTATTCATTTAGCTACGATACCACTTATGGACAACTTCACTGTTTACACGAGTAACTTCTACTATCTGAATTTTAATGCTACAAGACAGCACTTCATGCTCGGTTTATGATAGAGTCCTGCAGTAATCTTATTTATACGCACCATTCGACGGCGATTCCATTGGCAACATAGCTAAGATCAAGCACGCGAGTCGCCATGGATCAAGCAAACAAGAGATGTACAAAAGTTATATCACACGCACGCGCTGAATTAAGAGATTTAGGTGAAAAAACTTAATAAAGCGTAGATACGAACATAATTTACGGTAACGTAGATTAGTGGGAGTGACGTGATTAGCGACTGCATGAGCTACTTTAGCAGCTTGTCCAGCATACTCAAACCGCATTCTTCAATGATGCGTGTCCTCAGTCGGTTGAAGTTGCGCTGGGAGGAGATCACGCTGCTTAGAGCCTTCATCGCTTCGTTTGATCCGGTCTCAATCATTCGAGGTAGGTTGTCTACCTGGGGCCAACGCACTGACTCCAGATTAGGCCATAGCGACAATAGGTATCTGCCATGATGGTCAAATCGGACGCTACGAGTAAGTAGCTCGCGAACAAACTTACTGCGCAAGTAAAGTCACATCCAAGCCAGCGTGGGAATGGTCATGGTTCAAAACCTCGAAGGTTCGGAGCGTATGTGAAGGTTCGGCCGGCGCAATCGACTGGGGAATGACACCGTACCAAGACACGCCCAGCGCAAGATGCTGAAGTCGAGGAAACGTTGTGAAGCGCCGGAGCTTTTCAAGCCCCAGGACCTCGTATGTATCCCACAGCTCAAACCGAATGACGTTGGGCCATGTTTCAGCTAGATCTTCCATCTGATCATTTTCTACGTTTATTCCCCCCCTCAAGTATACCTCTGCAATCGGAAGTGCTCCTAGTGGACGGAACGAAGACATTTCGGGAATACAGTCACATGCGTCACCAACGTTAATATCGAGTTTGGTGAGCTCTGGGCTGTCGCGGGATATTGAGAGAATTATGCTTGTTTCCCAGCCGTCCCCTACTAGTGGCGAAACGACTTCCTTGAACGACATTTTAAGCGATTTTAGACCACGCAATAGCCCAAGCTCGGCAATTAGTTCAACGTCGATGGGAGAAGCAAAGTGTATCCCGAAATGTTCCAAATGAAGAAGGTCCTCTGGCTGTGTATCCGCAATATCACAGTGGACTGTATACAAATCTAGGCTCTTCAAAGTCGGGAACTCGCCCAAGAGATGGATCCAGTCAAAAGACAACAGTTCTGTCGTGCATCCCAGTTTTTGCAGCCGCAGTCCGCCCAGCCGTTCGAAAAACGAGTGTTCCCAAAAGTCAGCGATGGCAAGCTCAGTACGCTCCGAAGTTGTTTCGCAATCTTCGGTCGCCGCAGTGAAGAGCTGGAGGCGCTGCAAGTTATGACAGGTTGCTTCGATGTGTCCAAGCAACGATTTCGCCACCAAGCCAGGGATGGTAGAAAAGCGCCCTTCAGATTCTGCTTCAACCACAATCGAAGTCAAAGATGGAGAAATGAAGGTTCGGATCCATAGAAATACATTGGGATGCAGTGACGAGGATGGCGCAATGGTGAGTTCCAAAAGACTAGGCAAGAAAACCCGACGCTGGGCTTGCTCGGAGAGTTGACGCCAGCGTTTAACCTGGTAACCCGATGTATTTGGGGAGAACACCTCCAAACGTTTTACGAACCGAGCATATAGATCGAACCGAGTGAAATCAGTGGCCTCCCCCAGCCCATGTATAGTCTTAGCTCTGGACCGTCAGAATAGGTAAACGAGTCGGAAGCACACGCACAATCATAATATGTTCTTGATATCCTCTCGGTTTTGATGACCTGTGTACACCCGCATTGGAGCCGAGGCTGACGCCTGGTAGCAGCCTTAAAAGGTTTTGAACTCCAACGACCTTTTGCCAGACTAATGGTACTCCGGCTAGAAAAAACGCTCGGGAGACTCGTAAAAGTTGTGGCGAGTGCTGACATCCAGAATATTTGCATATTGCATTGAGTAATTCTGGGACCTCGAATAGTTTATGTGTGGTAGGCAAGCTCATAGTGGTGGCGCTTCACAAGTTCAGAGCGTTCGGTAAGCGCCAGACCGCCCAAATTGGAGCCTGGAACGATTACGTATACGTACACAAAGACAAATGGATAGAAATAAAACGCGACGTCGTGAGACTAAAACTAAAAATACACATAAAATATGTAGGAAGCTCTGAAGAAAGCTCTAGTCCATTTTCAACTTGTCCACTGCGTACCAATGGTTGAAGCATATCTAAGGGCACGCATACAGCGACCCTCGATAGAACGCGCGTCCGCTTGTATAGCCTGGATAATGCCTATCGTTAACTTGATATAAAGGGAGTCTACGAAGAGCCCCTAGTTCCTGTGCTTCGTATACTAGCCAACAGCTCTTGACAGCCCGGATGTGTCAAAATTCAACATTCTGCCCTCTGCGGTTCCCCTTTCAACATCCTTTACCCCTTTCGTGAATTTTGAGTGTCCAATTTCAATCATAAGAATGATAGAAATTCACAAGAAAAGACTTAAATTTCCATATGTCGAATTTTAACACGTTGGCTTTATGCAGAGCAGTACATTCGTACTAAATGGTTCTCTTACGGTGTGTTTATTTTACTTGCCTCTTCCATCGTTTGTGTTTGTTTACTACGGAGAGGTTGACAAATGTCGAAAAGGATTCGGACGACTGTTGGTATTTATCTGGCTATATCTATGTTCAACTGGTGTCAGTAAGCACATATGTTGAGCTAACTTGTGGATGCATTAGGAGATTACTAGGTGTTTCCATCTACCGCCAAATGTTATCGTCAATGGGGTTGTTTTTCGAACTCATCCCACAGGAGGGTGGGCTAACCACGAACATGAGAAGAACGAAGATAAATATATTCAGAAAGTTGTTTACGAATAGTTTATCACATTTGAATAAATGAAGCGGTAAACCGTTGAACCCCGATAGGAGACCATTACTCCCTGTGGTTTACAAACACTGGGAGTAGTAGTCGTTGCTCTTCGTGCACTTGTAAGGCAGAGCGCAGGTCTATAGAGGGACTAGTTAGATGAATGTCCACCGCGAAGAGGGGCGATCACAGCTCACCTTGGGGCCACTAAACCCAATGCCGCCACATTGACCATAGCGAGGGGCAGTACCAGAGGGAGCGCTCGAAGTGGTCTAGAAAAGATAGATCAGATGAGGATCAACGATTGTATGCGGTCTCAACGTACGGCTGGGGCGCTAGTGGTCTTGGTAGTAGTGGTCTTGGCGGAAGTACTAGTGGTCTTGATAGTCGTGGAAGTGGTCTTAATACTAGTGCTAGTGGTGCTAGGGCCGGTAGTAGTAGTAATAGTTCCACTGCCAGAGAAGGTCGAACCAATATCACCGAAGCGGATGTTGGAGTAGGTAACGGATGCGTTGGGGCTGTTGGTCTCGACGTCGGTGGGCTTGCCAGATGTGGTAGCGCAAGTGCCGCGGGCGATACCAGGGGTGGACGGGTTCCCGTCGAGCGGGTAGTTGCTATCAAGCCAAAGCATGTTGGCCGCATGGTCGTCCCAGATGGACATGACGAGCACGACACCAGCAGAGAAGGACTTGTCCATTGTCGCAAGCCCACCCTTAGTAGCAAAGACGTTCTGGTCATTGAAAGCGGTCTTCTGAGCGGAGCAGAACTTGTCAGTGATCGAGTCATAAGCGGCCATGCCGGGGATCGCGGTCTTGGAGTTTTGGATAACCTTGCCGTTCTGGACGTAGATACGACGGATCTCGGTAAGAGCGCCCGAGGCGGTACCGTCAGCGGTGATGAACTGAGTAACGACGGTCATCTTCTTGGAGGTGTCGACGGTGAGCCCCTTGCCGTAAAAGGACTTGTCACCCATGCGGAACGAGTTGAAGTCGCATCCAGGCTGGTCGCAGAAGCTGGTGCATTCGGAGCCGGAGCACCGGGTCTGGCCGGTAACAGAGCAAGGATGCGGGGTGTAAGCGGTGGCGACAGAATTGGCCTCCCAGACGTCCATTTCGTTGCAGCAAGTACCGTAGCTACCGGTTCCGGAGTTGAGGTCGTTCGAGGAGCCGGTCCAGCCGCCGGAGTTAGCCTAGATTTTGAGTCAATAATATCTCTGGAACCATAAATAAAGCAAACCAACCTCGCCGTTGATGAACTTGATGTCCTTGGGGCACTGGGCGTCGCAGTAGCCAGTACCGTACTTGGCGCCGGCCTTGTTGTTGGGATACTTGGACATACCGCCATCGGCAGCCATTTCGGAGAAGTAGAGCGCGCCGTTGAGGCCACACGGCAAGTTCGAAACGTCAACGTCGAAAGTGAATTCTTGATTCTTGAGCTTAAACATCTCGTAGTTGGTGTCGTCAGAGGCCATCATGTAAACGCGCGACCCGACGTTAGTGCTCGAGCCCTTGGTAACGAACTTGAGAGTGAGAGCATTGCCGCTGGTGGTGATGCCGTAGGTTCCGCTGTAGTCGGCACCATCGACAGCGCAGTTCTTGGCGCAGGTAACGGGATCGGAGCAGATGGAGCTGTCCCACTTCTGACCGGTATAACAGTTAGTGTAACCCGAGGTGGTATGCACCCAGCGCCAGTTGGCGTCGAGCACAACCTTGCCGGACGACTGGGTAACGCAGCCGCCAGACTTGGTGCACTTTTGCCATGGGAGCGATGGGTGGACTTCGGCGGTCTGGGTGCCAACCTGCTGGGCACGGATAGTGGCGAGGTAAAGAGAGACGAGAGCGAGTGTGCAGTACATCGTAGGCAGTTGTCGAGTAAACCGATGGAGTTTACGAGTAATCGTCCAAGTTTTTATAGTAGATCCATTCGATAAGGGCGAGCTGCTAGCCACCCTGTGTTAGCAAGGGCATCACGATAATACTCTAGTGTAGACTAGTTCATACGATGAGCCAGGGAAAAACCATGATAATTTGTTGAACTAAGAGCAAAAAAGTAATAGTAGTACGTCACTCGACTTAGTGGGACAGGAGCAAAATAGCGACCAGAGCCTTGGCAAATGGCATAGCGCCGAGAACAAACCGCCCGTAGCTCGTAAATGTTGGTCAGTTGATAAGCATGAAACTGGTATTGATCAAGGTAGTGACGCCAAGTATGTTTCTTATTTCAGGCACTTCATAAACCCTAGTTTATCCGAGTAGGTCGAGCGTCATGTGAGGCTAACCGTGCAACCAGAACGCAGGAGCGCCGGTTCTTTAGCGGTTCTTTGACGGGATGTGGTGGTCAGAGGAAGGTGCTCGTAGCGTGCGCTGGACGGATGGGGATATGGCATCAACACGTGCCTTCCGCGTGACGGCAATAAGCGCTGCATGAGCGCTGCTAGTTGCCGTCAGGTTAGAGACAATCAATTAGGGAGATATTAGTTACAGTAAAGCTCCCAAGCACTCGATTGGCTGCGCATTCATGATGGAATAGTTTGCACCCCCATAAGCCGGTTGCCCCTGATTTAGGTGAGGAGAGGCTATACATAGAAACAGTGTCTGAAACCTCAAGCCAAAGTGCAGCAGACTTGGGAATATATGACCTCAAAAGTTGCACAGGTTGCGCTCTCACTAGCATGTAGGTTTGATCGATCCAATAGGCCGAAGATCACATAGGTTTCGAAAATGCGCCTAAAAACTGCAATAACTGGGATAGCATATCTTGCTGGGGCACTACATGAATCGAAAGTGCACGAAAGATTTTGCAGAGGCGCGGAGCGAACAAGGGCACATTCCTGCAGCGAGAACTTTCAACACATTCGTATCCAACTTCCCCTTGCGACGGCTTGAACGGCAACCAGAGTGCGGAATCTCGACCTATCACTGGAGATCCCCCACAGTTTGATCAATCACCTGTCCACCTCATACGATTGATACGTTTATACCGAACAAACGTTTAACGCATATAAGTTAGATTACATCTCCGGACTCGGTCACGCGCATATAGGGTTGATTTGTGGATATCAACGCCCGGGATCTAAGGTTGTCTGTGGTCTGTGGGCGGTTTCATGGTGGTTTAATTTATTCGACGAGGCTGGGCCCAAGACCGGCAGATCATTTCAATACTCCGCAAGCTAGCTATTTATACAATTTAACCTTGGTGGTATGTCATGTGGTGCTGGAAGTCTTGTGTGTCGGGTTAATACTATTGCTGATCGGTTTCTTTAGCCGCGAGGGTTCACTCCAGCTTAATACCAAGAAGTCTTTTTCGAGAGTTGAAGGCTAAGTACAAATAAGATACCACGGGACACAGTGTACACAATACAAAGGCAACAGATGAATAGCTAGAAAAACGCCAAACAGAACCCGGTAATAATGCAAGAAAGATGTAAATGGTTTGTAGAAAAAACATAGGTATGCACTGAAGGAAAAAGAAACCGGAACGAACACACTGAGTAGGGAATAGCATATAGGTGTAAGATAGTAGGAAAACATATAAGCGTTGGCGGTACGATGCACTATCAGAGCCAGCGAAACACGAGTTTGTCTAGACGGAAAGCATGATGGACCGGCCCACGAAGAGCCGGATTACGTTGAAGGCGATTGGATAGAAGCGTTTTGATCGAGAATAGGCGCCAGCGCTGATCCCAGATTCGCGTTCGTGCCCGGGAACGTTGTCGGACCGAATGAGAACGACGGACCGCGCGATGGTAGCGCACCCGCACCAGGCCCAGACACACTTCGCCTCGCCCCGTTTGCGTCAGACCCGACTCCCATTCGCCCAGCCATCGCCGACAACCGCTCCTCCATCTCTGGTGATATCTTCGGCGCAGGAACATTCGGCCGCAGTAGCGCGCTCAGCGTCGTGCTGGCGAGCGAGGGATTACTGGCGGGAGGAAGTACGACTGAGGAACGCGCGGAGGTGGTCGTGGCCGCGGCGGGGGCGGTAATTGGGGCAGCGCGCGGAGGTGGTCGCGGACGGGGAGCACAACCGGTTCGGCGCGGAAGAGGCTTCACTGCGGGCCGAGGGGAAGTGGCGCCTTGACCAGAGGATGAAGGCGAAGGTGTACTGGTCCGCGAACCACCAGACATCGGAGGCGAGGAAGGAGAAGCCGCAGATGTGGTCGCCGGAGCAGCAAAATTAGTCGAAATTGGGGGACCAAGGACAGAGGTTTGAAGTGTAGTAGTTGATGTTGGCGGGGTTGAATCCATTTGGAGCGTCAAGCCACGCTCGTTGGACGTAACGAATTGTGCTGGCTGGGAGGGAGCAGGCGTTGTTGCAGGCAAGAACGGTTGTTGGGATTGGGGCGGCGCAGGCGCATTGAAGTTGAAGTTGAACCCGGCTGATTGTTGAGGCTGTGCCGGTTGGACAGGTACAGGTGGGGAGGTTCGGCGAGTCGGCAAGGACTTGACAAGGCGAGAGGCTCCAGAACTGTTTACTGGGCTCGAGTTCCCATTCGCTATAACAGGTTCTGGGAACGATGCGGTTACACCGTCCGAGGAGCCATAAGTAGCGGTGGACGGACCACGATCGGACCCCGAGTCTAAAGTAGTAACCGACATGGCGAGGGAAGGAACTGATCTCAGGCCAGGCGGAACGTTGGCTTCATCGTCGGTGTCGGACAAGTCACTATCATCGGAGACGAACGAAGGGACAGTGTCGACAGGACCAAACCCAAATTTGGTTGGGCTCGGGGGGAGGGCAGGCAAGAGTGTGTCATTCTTGGTGGCTGCCGCCGAAGCCAAGCACCAGGAACGAATGTTGAAGCTAGTGTCCAACGGGGTGGTAGCAACGCGCCGCTCAAGATCAAGTTCATCGTCCGAGTCGTCAGACGACTGGTCAGAGTGGATGGAAGCAGGATGCGAACTAGAGGCGCGTGCGTTCATGTCTTCTTTCAGTTCACCTCGGCGACGATTTTGGAACTACAGCCAGATCATGAATAAGAAACCCTACAAAAATAAAGCGAATACATACCCAAATTGTGATTTGTCGGTAGGTCATGCCAGTCATCTCAACTAGGTATGTTTTTTCGGGCTTGGTAAGTACTTTGCCGCGCTCGTGGAGTGCTTCGAAAATAGGCAAGTATTTCTGCTCAGCGGACGAACCAGTCAGCGCTCGAAGTAGAAGCAAACTAAGGACGCACTGTATCGAGAGGGGGGATGTCTTCTCCGGGCCTCACGGGTGCATTGTCGTCGTCCTCGGCAGCATCATCCATTTCCTCGTCTTCCTCTTCATCACCCGAGACTGAATCTGTTGAGACAATCGGTCGTGAGCATCTTACAAGCCAGCCTGATCAAAATGCATACCTTCTTCAGAATCAGACGAATCACCAGACTCGGATGCCGAACCGGTGTTCAGTTCAAGAGTGGCTATTTCTTGCTGGAGTGCCTCCATCCGGGCATCGACCGACTGGCGGTGGATGGCACCGAGAGCAGATTGAACAAGAGACGGAATCATGGAGGGGTCAGATGATACGCTAAGCGTGCTGAGCTCCTCCAACATCCGACTCTGCACTTGGTCAATAAAAGCTCGTTCATCGGGAAGGCTGCGTTCAAAAAGGGCGCCGAGTTCTTGCGAGACTGGGGCCGGTAGACCTAGTGTAGAGAGGCGAGAGGCGACGTCGGGTAGGTTGGGTGGTACTGAAGAATAGGCTGAGCGCGGGTCGAACAAAGGCCGATGAGAGCGGGGGGCTGGTCGTTGATCCTGTGCCAGTACAGAATACTTCTGCACAGTCTCAAAGACAGATTGGATCAACGAGTTATTCATGTCTGGCTTCAGCGACAGACTGAAGGCAGGTCGGGGGAGCAACGGAGAGGTAGAGGTGGAAGTGGAAGTGACGGAAGGGTTCGGCACCAAAGTCCTTCAAGTGTTGAACATGAACAATAGCCGGTGGTTGCAACGACAACAAGCCCCCACATGCCAGCACAGTTACATAATACGATCGCGCCACCTGGACCATGGCCTTATACTCAGCATATGCCTCCTGTGAGAATATTCACCGCAGAGGGAGTGTTCTGCTACCTACAGGGCATTAATTTGAGGGTTATATACGTCGCTTCACGGTACCACGGCGTCGAGAGCCAAATAATTTGGGACGGCGAACATGTTTGGACATGTGGACGCCATACTTCTGATATTATCCTTTGTTCTTTTTGATGCATTTAGTCAACCCGCTTCAGGTCCAACAACCACTTCCCGACATGGTTTCGCGCACTCACTTGGGTCGTCGCTTCGAGCTGACGGCAGTTATCGGCCACTGGGGCATCGTCGAGAGCAGGATTTCCATCCAGCCGAACTCAACACCTCGTGAATAAACTATATATTTCGGCTCAAACCACTTACCAAAGACACCTCAAACGCGAACTACGCATGGATTGTTAGACGGTACACCTGCACCTAAGTCTTAGGGCTCCATGGTCTAATTATCCTAGCTGTTTTCTTACTCCAGGTAACTACTAGGGTTTGAATGAGAGCATATTTAGTGCGCATATACCTGCGTATGGCAGTAGGTAAAAACTAAATCATCGAGATAGTGGCAGGCCGCACAAGAAGGCTATACGTGTTGAATTACATCATACCAGGGCTCTTGCTATGTGCATGGGATGAGAGTATCTTAGGCAGCCTATACACGTCTCACAGAAACACGATTGTAGAACTGCGGTCAAGTAGCGATGATAGCAGAGAAAAAAAGGAGAGTAACGCAAACATACACGCGCCGTAAGTTGGAATCGCTGTATCCACATCCATTAGAAACGAAGATCCTTGAAGGTTGCATGGAAAGATCACCCGGGCTACAAGAAACCTGCATAATTTCTGGGGGCAGTATTCCTTGTCCCAGCTCGAAAATTGCAAGTGTGCAAAATGCCTGAAATATGTCGGCAAAACCACTCCGTGTCAGAGCGCTACTAACCTAACCGGCGCTGGAAAACAGCCAAAACGAGGCTGTATGCGGGTGAGCATCGACAGAGGGGTACCCGATTCATAATGCGAGTAGTTGATGCGTTGTTTATAAACTTTTCTTATGGGTCTTGACACAGCTACCGTAACGCGTTATGTCCGATATCTGGCTGAAATCGAGCGGGGCATCAATAAATGGGATCAGAGGCTCGAACTTCAATGTTATACAGCATATCACTGTGATGTGTTTTAAGTACGTGGCAGTTATGTTGGCCTCGCCTGAATGAGAGCTCAACTGTTCTTTACCTAAGTTCGCAAGCTTGTTTTCCGCACCAGCAATCTTGTAACTTGGTTGCTGACTCAGGTTTCTCGACAAATTATTTGTCAACAAGGTTATGAATAGAAGATTAATTGTGTAATATCTGTACGCTAAACATACAGAGGAATGTAAGCTAGGACAAAAAACAAACTAATATACATGTCAAACATAAGTCCGTGGTAACACATAACCCAGAAGAAACGATCATAGCAATAAAATGCAAGTATACAGGCCTCAAACTCTATCATCATGCAGCTAGGGCTATAGCTTCCTTCACCTCGACCTGCTCGACCTCCAGCGTTTTAGCTTCTAAATCGCTCAGCGACCTCTCCTCTCGGAAGAACACGGCCACGGCAACGATCTCTAGCACCACGTATGCCACCACAAACCACAGCGCCGCAGATCTCCCCGTGAACCCAGGACCCGAATGAGTACGCTCATCAACAGACGCTTGGATGGACGTTGTAGCAGACGTGCCGACGGCAGCGCCGAGCTGAAGGGCAGCGTTGAACACGGCGCCGACCGTGCCTGCGTACTCGGGTGGGGTAGTTCGGAAGAACGCGATGTTGGTCAGGACGAAGACGATGGCCGTGCCCGCAGTACCGATGATGAAGGCAGGAAAGACGAGAGGCCAGTACTGGTCGCGGAGTTTGGCTGAGAAGGGGAGCATCAAGCTGGCTGCGAGTGAAAGCGTGAGGCCGCCGAGGATGAGGATTTTGGGACGGCCGAGTCTGGCGATGCGAGCACCGTTGATCATGATGAAGCCACCAACGATTCCGAGCGGTAGGCTAATAGAAACGCGTTAGTCGAAGGTTGGCAGAACACGAAATGAGAGCGTCCTCACAATTTAACACCTGTGATGATGCTAGACCAGTGCAAGATGTCTTGCCAATACGGAGAGAAAGTCAGATAGATCTGAATCCACCAGAAGTAGGGCATGAGAGCGACCGCAAATAGGACAGCAAAGTTGGGAAAGAACCACAACTTAGGAGGACTAAGAAAATCGGATCAGAATCTCGTATAACGCCCAGAGGGAGAAAGGCTTACAGCGCTGCATTCTTCTCGTCGACCCAAGTCTCCCACACGAAAAAGGCGACCACGAGTGCCACAGCTACAAACAGCGGTACAAGCACTCCAGCCGAAGCCCAAGGAGACACGGAACCTGTAGTCAACGCATAGACGAACAAGATGATCGCAGCGGTCAAAGTAGACACTCCGACAAAGTCAAGCTGAGACACCTTTGCGCCATTATGACTAGGAACAGTAGGGATGAGCAAGATGCAAGCCGCGGCGATAGGGAGCGCGATCATGGCAATGAGCCAGAAGATCCATCGCCATGATGCGTATTGGACAAATATCGCGCCGACCATTGTGCCAAGAACTAAGACATCTCGTCAGATATACGTTTTTAAGTAAGCTAACCACAAATACTTACCATTTCCGATAGCAGCAGTCGCGCCAAACATTCCAATTGCGCGAGCTTGTTCAGCAGGTTTAGGGAACAGCTGAACCAGTAGGCTGAGCGCAGATGGGATTGTGAGGGAGGCGCCGATACCTTGGAGAGCTCGAAGAACAATCAAGACAATTCGATCGTTAACAAACCCGCCTCCGAGAGACACAGCCCCAAAGAACGCTGTGCCAACAATGAACGCGGGCTTTGGGCTATAGATATCTGAGATACGACCACTCTAAACATCCAAGTAAGTATCGACCTGATATCCAAACAGAGACCAGACTCACGATCAACAGGAAAGAAGCAAAAGTGGCCTGATAGGCTGCAAGTAGCCATACGGAGTCACTCTCGGTGAGATGCACGTTGTGTGTGATCGCTGGCAAAGCAGGCAACACTGCCGAGTTGTTCAGAGTATCGAGGAACTGACCCAGACAGAAGAAGGCGAGTAGCAAGTACTTGCGCAACGGAGCAGCTGAAGCCAGAGATTGAGGCTCAACAGCCTGCTTCTTCTCGAACGGCGCCTCGGCGACAAGAGTAGGCGCAGGAGAAAGCTCGACAGAAGTAGGGGCGGCTGCCATTGCAAGAGGTGAGGGAGTTGTTGATGATGTCAGTCCCGACGCCTAGCAGCCATATTTTATAGTGTGCCAGCTTAGTGGAGGCTCAGGAACGCCATATGTGCTCGTTAAGCTCATTTTTGTTGCTTGCCAAGCTGCTGATAGAGGGTGGAGGTACAGATGTGGACGAATTTCCAATCCAGCGGGACATGTGTCAACAAACCGGGCTTATGTAACCCATGCCCGCACCAATCAGGGTCTGTAACTTTGCGCGCGGCTCTTTGCGTCATCCTCAAATGAAACCGGGCTTGCAGCCATTTCAAGGCCAGGCCTTTCGGCGAACCACTTTCGCAACCAAAGACCACAAATCAAGCCAAATAAATACGATCTGAAGCGTAACAGGACTCCAGGGAAACAACACCCCTGGTACGAGAAAGTCGTATGAAGCCAGCGGCTGTACTCCCTATCTAAGATGATGTTGGAGGCGAGGGATGAGATTATGTATAGCCTGTTTGAAATATTTGAGTCAAGTCACCCTCGTGTCGAAATACTACCAGCCCAGTGGCGCCAGCAAACGGTTAAACCAGAATGTATGCTGGTCAGTGCCAAAGAGGACGCCCGGATTATGGTAGAATTGTAATACGAGTAGCTATATCGCCGGTTTCGTAACCTTTCCGGTCGATGCATCTCAGCCCGGTATCGTAGTACTAGACTGGCATGACCGAATACTGGCTAAATCGAATAGTTCATCAACATTTAGAGGGAGACTCAAATTTTCATCTTATTGCATGTCGCTGCGTTTTGGGTCGTATTGTATCGGCCTTGTCTAATAGTTCGACTGCTCTTTACTCCTCAGTACAGACCTGCTTTTCCGCCAGTAATTGTGTATAATCTTGTTTTTGAGGGCTTTCATCCATTCGACCTTGTGTTCATAAACACCATGCGGTGGATAGTTTGTTGAAACCACGAACATTGGGTTAATTATGTGATATTTGTGTGCGAAGTCTACGGCCTGCGAGAGCTAGAGCAAGAGTTATACTACTATACATAATAGACGTGAGTCCGTGGTAACACATAGCCCAAAAGAAACGATCACACCAGTAAAGATACAGTTATATGAACAATCACGCAGCCAAAGCCATAGCTTCTTTCACCTCGACCTGCTCAGCCTCCAGCGTCTTGGCCTCCAAATCGCTCAGCGACCTCTCCTCTCGGTAAAAGACCGCAACAGCGATGATCTCGAGTGCGACATATGCGACCACAAACCAAAGCGCCGCAGATCGTCCCGTGAACCCAGGACCCGAGCGAGTACGCTTGTCGACCGACGCTTGGATGGACGTCGTGGCAGATGTACCAACAGCAGCACCGAGTTGGAGCGCAGCGTTGAACACGGCGCCAACTGTTCCAGCATACTCGGGCGGGGTGGTCCGGAAGAACGCGATGTTAGTGAGGACAAAGACGACTGCCGTACCCGCGGCGCCAATGATGAATGCGGGGAAGACGAGAGGCCAGTACTGGTCGCGGAGTTTAGCGGAGAAGGGAAGCATTAGGCTGGCCGTGAGCTCCAGCATAAGGCCTCCGAGGATGAGGATCTTGGGACGACCGAGTTTAGCGATGCGACTGCCATCAATCATGATAGCGGCGCCAACGATTCCGAGCGGCAAGCTAATAGGATAATATTAGTCCATGATTGATAGATCATGAAGCGAGAGTACTCACAATTTGACACCAGTAATGATACTGGACCGATGCAGGACGTCTTGCCAGTACGAGGCGAATGTAAAGTACATCTGGATCCACCAGAAGTACGGCATAAGAGCGACTGCGAATAGGACAGCAAAGTTGGGATAGAACCACAACTTGGGTGGGCTAGCGGGAGTAGGATTAGAGTTCCGTGTGGAACCGTGCGAGAGAAGACTTACAGTGCCGCATTCTTCTCGTCAACTCGTGTCTCCCACACGAAAAAACCAACGACGAGTGCAACGGCTACAAACAACGGTACGAGCACTCCAGCTGACGCCCAGGGTGAGACTGAACCAGTAGTCAACGCATAGACGAACAGGATGATAGCAGCGGTCAAAGTGGACACGCCGACAAAGTCGAGCTGAGAAGCCTTCGTACCTTCGCGGCTGGGAGTGGTCGGGATCAGGAGAATGCAAGCCGCGGCGATAGGAAGAGCGATAATGGCAAGGAGCCAAAAGATCCATCGCCAAGACGCATATTGGACAAATATAGCCCCAACCATCGTGCCAAGCACTACATCCTCTCGTTAGACGTACGTTTTCAGGCAAGCTGATTACGAAGACTTACCATTCCCAATAGCGGCAGTCGCACCGAACAGTCCAATCGCGCGAGCTTGCTCGGCAGGTTCAGGGAACAGTTGAACAAGCAGGCTGAGCGCAGATGGGATCGTGAGGGAGGCGCCGATGCCTTGGAGAGCCCGCAGTACGATCAGAACAATTCGATCGTTGACGAACCCGCCTCCAAGGGAGACGGCTCCAAAAAATGCAGTGCCGATAATAAACGCGGGCTTTGGGCTATAGATATCTGAGACACGGCCGCTCTTAAAACTCGAGTAAGTATCAAACCAATACCCGAGCAAATGTTAAACTCACGATCAACAGGAAAGACGCAAAGGTAGCCTGATAAGCCGCAAGCAGCCATACAGAATCGCTTTCAACAAGGTGAATATCACGTGTAATCGCGGGCAGAGTAGGCAAGATCGCAGAGTTACTGAGAGTTTCAAGGAACTGACCCAAACAGAAAAACGCAAGTAACAAGTACTTGCGCAACGGAGCAATCGAAGCTAGAGGTTGAGGCTCAATGGTCTGCTTCTTCTCAACAAAAGAGTCGGAAACTAGAGTAGGTACAGGAGAGAATTCGTCAGAAGAAGGAGCGGCGGCCATTGTTACTTGAGAAGGAGTGGGGGGAGTTGTTGATAGTAATGCCAGCCCCAGCACCCAGCGCGGCCATGCCTTATAGTATACCAGCTTAGTAGAAGCTCAGAAACGCAATCTGTACTCGTCAAGCTCATATCTTATTGTTCGCCAAGCGCTGATCGTGGAGGGTGGAAGTGTAAGTATAGACCAATTGCCAATTCACAAGCGCCTTACCTGGCCGACAGGGCCGCGTGATTGTTTCCAATTAAGGTCATTAATTAAGCCTCAAAGTAGCCTTGGAGAATCGCTCCCGACCCATCACGATTGTGGATGGAAATTACACCAGTGATGAAGGTTTCTCTGGGATTTAGTAGATTCATGGTCAGGAATCTTGTTGTGTTCCGTGACGCCGGTTGGCCTGAGTAAGTGACGCGGGCTTATGTAATCATAACCGCATACATGAGGCTTTAATTTCTAGGTTTTTAGCTTTGTGCGCGTGGTCCGCGTGAATCATCCTCAAATGAAACAAGCTGGGTTGCGTCATCTCGGAATTAATCTCTCCGATAAACAGAGCCCATACGCCTAGCCTCACAACCGTACCCAAAGACCGCAAAAACAAGCCAACGACGATACGATTGGAGAGCCGTGATCAAGTAGCGACAGGAGAAAAGAAGAAAAAAGAGGAAAGCAATACAACTATATACTATGGCACAAATAATAAGAGTCGAGAGAGACAAGAAAGATTTCAGGATCATAAAAAAAAACGAAACGAAAATAACACAGGGGAATAAACCGAACCGCGAGCTAAACATAAAATCAGAGGTGGGGGGAATAATAACGCGCGTAACACGCACACACGCCGAAAGCTAGGACTAACGAGAGTAAGAGAGAAGTGAGAGAAAAAGGAAACCGCACCAGCATGGAACCAAGAAAACGATGACAATAAAAAAAAAGAGAACACGAAACCTCGAAGCAAACACCAACCCAGCCCAAAACTTCATCCAAGTTCATCCCACTCCCGCGCGATGCTTTCTAACACTTCGACCACCACCTCGGCGTTGGTCATCAGACTATGCCCAGCGCCCTTGACGATCTTGACCTCGCACGCGCGCATCACGCGTTCCATCCACCGGACGCTCCCCACGCCAATCTTGTCGTCCCGGTCGCCGTACCACACTCGAACAGGCTGTCGCACGTCCGCGTAGGAGAACCCCCACGGCTTGGAATCGCGCTCGAGGATGGATAACAAGTCGGCCGTACCGCCTTTGAGCGATTCAGCGTGCGAAGCCTGAAGCAACGCAGACGCGAGCGTCACCGTCTTCGCATTCGGGTTCGGACTCCTAGGCGAACTTGGAGGCGCAGGTTGAGGCGATCTGGCAGTGCACGCAGTCCCCGGGCGAGCATTCAACGACAACGACCGTCGCTGTCGAGGTCTCTCGCTCTCCCGATCGCCAGACTCGGACGCCCAAGCCTGCGTCCGTGCAGCCATTTCCTCCACATCCACATCTGCCTCAGCCTCGGTCTCCATCCCAAGTCCCAACCCCACAGCGTTCACACCCCGGTCCTTGGACTTGCCAGGCTCAGATCTGGTCGACGCAGCCTTGAGCGACGATATCGACCGCAACGCCTTGAGCTTCTGCGGACGAACGACGGCCATGCTAGCCGTCGGAGTAGACGGCGAAGCAGGAACAGGTGGTAAAGGCGGCAACGGCGGCGACGTAGCGGGAATCAAACTCGGCGGATTCGACATCCCGCGTTTCTGCGCACCAGCCTTGGGAAGCGTGTTCGCGAACAGTCCGCCAAAGATCGACTTGCTCCCCTTTCTCGGCCTCCCATCCACACCACCACCTTCAATCTCATCCCCAACCGCACCCGCAGACTTTTGCCTCGGCCTCCCAACCTTCCTCTCTCCCTCTTCACTATTCATGTTCGAAACCCCATGCGCAAGCGTACTCCGACTCGCAAACCGGCCCTCGAAATCATCCAGCTCATCATACTCGCTAAACGAGCTAAACGACGGTCGACCACGATCAGCCGTACCAGACAGAGGAGCAGTCGCGTCGAACCCGATACCCTCGTACTGGATCGTCGGCGGTTTACCAATCATCCAGCCTTGGAGTTTCCATTCGGCCGCTTGCGCAGTCTTGATCAGCCCGTTTGGGACATACTTGAGCCATTTGTAGCCTATCGCAACGAAATTAATTTTCCTTATTAGAACATATGAAAAATGAAAAAACTCACCGCCATCCACAGCCATGCTAACCCACGGCGCCAACAAATGAACACTCCCAAACAACCGCTCGCCCGCTTTCAGAGAACTCGCAAGCGCGTACGGAGCACCCGCCGAATGCGCGAGCACGCTATACCGGCCCAACCCTAGAGTGTCCGCTACCTCTTCCACTACACCAGCCCATTCTAGCAGTCCCCTCTTCTCCGTCGGTACGTCCGTCGTTCGACCGAGTCCCCATCGATCAACGCAGATCAAGCGTAAATTGAGCGCCTCGGCCATTTCATCGTACAGCGCAACTAGGTACCGCACGCATCCGAGTCCGAGGTACACGATCACAGGTCGGCCGGTGAGAGATCCTACATCGGCGAGCGAGACGGTCAGACCAGCATTAGCGGGTCTTCGTAAAGTAAGCAGACGCGTCAACCGAGGCGAACGAAGATATTGCGCCATTTCAAGCGTGTTGTCCCCCGCAGCAGCACCAATAGCCATACCCGGACTCGTACCCGTCGTTGCAGCCCGTCCAAGCGTAGGGGGCAAAACTACCGTATTTCCCGAATTCCCAGAACATATGGACGCGCCGTCCGAGAGCGGGGATCGAAGGTACGGCGAAAGAGAGGACGAATCGCCCTGGACGGAGCTCGCTCGGGGTTTGGGAAACGACCGGGTGTGCTGGAGCCGACTCGGCGTACCAGCGCCCACACTCGAAGCCTTGCCCGCGCTCGCTCGACGTCTTGGCGACACCACAGCTTCCTGGTCCTGCAAAGCCTGCAACGCGCGCTGCGCCTCATCCGCAATAGAATCAATCGACGAGCGCTGCACTTCCAGCTCAGCCTGGTCTTGCGAGGGAGACCTACTATGTCCCGGCGTCGAATTGTAAGGCGTACTCGTCCCAGTCGCCGTACCCAACAACGAAGACCCAGCAAAACTCGGCGCGGTAGCCGTAATCGGTGTACTCGGCACCGACGGCGACCCGTTCCGACTCGCGCTCCGCTTCGACGCGGCCTGGTTCGCAGCGGTAATCGCGGGCGCGTGCATCCGTATGATATCGTCTATACTCGGCACGGCAACCTTCTTTGGTTTCTCCTCTCCAGTCCGGGACACATGGTTTCTGATAATCGCGTCCATCGCACCGTCGGTCTCCATCAAATCTGTCGACGAGCTCGCATTTGATATATCCCACATCCCAGGACTCCGTGCGAGGCCGCGTGCACGATGTACAGACGACCCTGTCGAGCTAGTTGATATCGTCCGGCCAGAGCCTGTTGCACGACTTTTCCCGGACATGGCGCTACGTACGCTCAGGCCGCTTCGCTGGCGGACACGTACGGGCGGGACAAGTGGACTGGTAACGTCAGCGCGCTCTTCGGCCTCGATTTCTTCGTCGCTCCGAATCCGAATGGGCGGCGCAGTAGTGGTAACCGTCGCAGACGTGAGCGAACGGCGTATGGCAGGGGGCGCGTTGGCAGGTGTAGTTGATCGACTAGCGGGAGCCGAGTCACCCCGCGGCGTCGAGCTGGCACTGGAGCTAGAAGTTCGGGCGATAGCAGGTGATGGGCCCGAGGCAACGGTCGAAGTGGAAGTCGTGGGTGTACGGCGCGAGGGAAGCGGTGAAGCGTCGGTCTCGGTCTCGGTGTCGTCGTAGTCGTCTTCGTAGCGCTTGGCCCAGTCGGCGTCGGTGCCAGGCACGACAGGCAACGGCTTGTCCTTGCTCTGTTTTTGGTTTTTTCCGTCTCGCCGGCGGGGCCACG
>WSTH01000638.1:0-20598 GCA_019616345.1 Ceratobasidium sp. 395
GCCTTGGCTTCATAATGAGTATATGATAAGTGTAAGGTGGAGCGGTAGTTAAACATTGGAGTTAGGGGGATGAATGCCACTAGAGGGGATTGTGTGTTTTCCCGAAATCAAACAGGTTGAAAACCTGTGCGAATGCCTCGGTAAACCCCGTGACAACCCTTAGTAAGCCCTCTGAAGACTTTATTATTTGTCGCTGTTTTCCCCTCCTTTACAGCCCCTCAAAACTCGACTTTTCGCGGAACTTTTCCCCTCGCTTTCTCCGCCTTTCTCCCCTTATTTCTCGATGTATTTACCGGTCAATAAATCTTGTGAAAAACTGAAGCTTTCCTCGAGTTTTCGTCGCGGTTTCGGCTGAGAAAAGTTTCTGTTTTCAGCACATTTGTCCCCTGTTTTGGGACATTTAAGCAGTCGTTTTCACGATGTGAAAACGCTTGGTTTTCCGAATGTTTTCGCAGCCTTCTCCTATGATTTACGCAGCCTGTTTCTGTGGTTTGCTGAACGTTTTGACCCCCTTTTTCGCTCGCGAAAACGTAACGAAAGCTGAGAGTTTTTACGCCGTGTTGTTTGTGTTTGTGCTAAGGTTTTCTCCGAATTGTGCAGTGTTTTCACCCCGTTTGCTCAAGGATTTCGACTTGTATGCGCAGTGATTTCGCCCCGAAAGTGCGGGGTTTTCTCATCGCGTGCGCAAAGTTTTCGCCTGGGACGCGTCGCGCTTTCGCTATGTATGCGCGCTGTTTTCTTCCAGGAGGTGCTCTGTTTTCTCTCGGTCCGCGCAGTGTTTTTGTCCAATCCAAACAGTGTATATTTTCACTCCCAGACTCATACTATTTTCACCCTAATCATACTTTACCTTCGGACAAATGCCAATGGCACGATATATTTCAAAATGGTCGCAAACCCACTCGGCCAACCCCATCATGAGCAAGTCGACAATATTATATGGGAGTCCCACGACGCACATAAACACACGAGAGATTTTGGACCACTAAAATGCGACAGTTAGATGGTTAGGAATGCGCTGGGCTCAGTGTAAGAGCTTACCGCCCAAAAGCTCCACGAGCTCGTTTGATGCCGCGCATACCAGAAGAGATGCTTGAGCCCGAATTGAATCCAAATATAGTGGCGTCTTCCCTCGACTTTTGCAACCCCCGTCGCTGTGGACTCTCGTGGATGCGCGACGTAAGGCTCCCCTCCCGGCGGCGTGGACGAAAGGACGAGGATCATCAGGATCGACAGGATAACAACGGCAATCTTGCCCCCAGTTAAGCTCGTACTTATAACCAATGCAAAACCAAGAACCAAGCTAACCTTGACTTCAGTCCACCGGAGAACCTTCCCAAGTGACCCTTTGCTCACTGTCTCAGGCGTCGTCCGTTTATTTGCTTCGCTGGCGGACACAAGTACGTCGGAGAGTGTGACGCGGAAAGGAGATCCTGACGCTTGCTTACGCCCCCAAAGAGTCCCTGCGTACTTTATTAATAGAAGCATAACACTAATAGAAAGTGACTTACGCCGAGCTCCCCAGCTGTTCTGGCTGAAGCACTTAAGTATCGCTTTATTGTCCGGGCCAGTAGAGCCCACAATGATACTCGAACCATAGGGCTGGAAGAATGAGTACGATCTGGAGGCTATGATCACAGCAGTTAATACTTACAGTTATAGTTTGAATTAGATGGCCCTCGCCTGAGCGCCGGTGGAGGGTAAGTATAAATCACAAGCCGAGGCAATAAACTTACCTTGGTGCAACCTCGGAACCGCCGCGTGCCGTGATTTCACGATTGGAACATCTCCAGCACCGGTTCCGCCCAATATAAGGTCGGTGGACGTATGTGCCACAGGTAAAATGGGGCTCGCCGAGACCGGAACTTGGAGTGGGAACGCCTTGATAGTCTCTGGGATCGGCCCGCGGTCTGACATTGAATACGTTGCGATTGACTGATCCAAAGTAGAAATTGAAACCGTTTGATTGTCTGGGGCCAGTCGGGCTTGCCCACTGCGTGAGCTCGTGTTAGTATACGTACGGCAGAGCCACAAATCAACTTACATGCGGCAGATAGATGGGTAATGTGTCGGGCTGAAATATTGAACGTCTGGGTGAGTGTCATATTTCCATATACTACAAGAACGTATGACGGGAGTGAGTATTATGACAAAGGAGTGATAATCATACTGACATCCAGCCTTCTTCAGCGAGTCCGATAAATAGCTTTCGTTCAGTGTTACCAAAAAAGAATAGCGAGTTGACCAAGCTAGACTTATCCTCGGTTGGTCCTTCGATGTCTTCAATTTTATTCCATTCGTAGCCCGGTGGCGTATGCGCATAAACAGCCGTCCGAGTTCCATACCCGACCGCCAAAAGGGTATGCAGGCCAGAAGTATCAATGGCAAGGGAGACGATCTGTTGAGGCAAGGGGCCAAGCAGCGGGTACATGGACACGGGATGAAGAGTCTCAAGAAATAAGGGTTGCTCAGCTTTATTGGTATGCGTAATTCGACGGTAATTGACTTACGTTGTTTGGGTTAATTAGAACTTCGTAGAGCACCCCGTTGGTGCAGCCGATCAGGAGCTTACAGCCGGAGCGCCAGGTAGCACACAAGACAAACATATGGTCGCCAAAGTCAATTATTCCGACCGGTAAGCCAGAATGGGCGGAAGCCAAGAGGATAGTTCCATCCTCTGATGCGGACATGAGCCATTGTCCCAGCGCAGTGGTCTCGACGCAGGTAATGTGGGGCAATTGTCGATTGGATATTTCCCAGCTTTCTATGAACGATAGGTTTTTAGGTGACCGCGCGAGGAGAGAAAGCACGGCTCCCGACATAATCGATTTAAGAAGAGATGGATCGCTCGGGGAGGGGGGGGGGGTTGGAGGGCCGAGATGAACCCCCCATGCCATATTAAAGCTCGGTTGCAACAATGGGATCAAGTGTGAAAGAGACGTTATGTTATTAGTCACAAATTCGTATCTATTTGACATTTAAAGAACCTGAGAGCCTTGTAATTATGAGATCCGTCCGTCCGGTCCAGCGATACGCTACGGCTTTGTTGGATGGAGCCAACAAGGAGGCGCTTCCCCAGCACACCCCTGTAAGATATAACCTGGATAGGCCGGATGTTGACGCCCTGGGTTATAAAGTTCCCAGTACCCCCCCTCTTTCGTCCCAACTTGAACCCAATAATGAAACTCTTCGCCGAGTGCGAGGGACGGGGAGAAGTGGATGCATCCTAACGCTCGGTGGTTGGGGCTCTGGCGGGTGACGCCATCTGAAGAATAGGTCCACAACGGGGTTGGATCGGTGTCGGTGTTTTGCATCTTGGGCAGTCTGGGAAAAAACTGCAGGACGCCTTGCGAGAGCCCGCTGGATAATAGTCAGCCGTAATACGCTCATACAAAGTCGAAGGTATTCACCTCCATTTACTCAAAGGGTTCATGGGCTTCGTAGCACGACCCGAGCGGCTTCAACAACATGAGAACGTGAGTGTATGATGATGATTCAAATTAAAATAACTTACGAGGCCTTGGAGGCTGGTGGCACGAAGGGTCCATCGCTCGAACTCTCTTCGTCCTCGACTTCTGATTCAACTTGGTGGGACTGCCTCTGATTCGACTTGTTAGGCCTGTATGGATGGTATGTGATTAATCAACAAACAGTCCTGGATAAGGATAGCAGATTGACTTACGACCGCGTAGGTTTGTTAGGGGCCGCTTTACGTGTTGCTTTCTTCTTGGGTGCACTAAAGCCAAATGTTAATTATGGACGCCGTAAGCTACCAACAAGTACAGAACGTACCTGGACGTCTGGGTAGCCTTCCGACGCTTGGTAACGTTGGGTTCCTCTTCCGAGCTAGCAGTCCCTGCATCGTCCACGACAGCCCTAAACGTGGCGCTCATATTAGTCTAACGTACGGGGCTATACTAGAAGCATCAGAAATAGTTACTTTTGGCGAGATGACTGTGGTTTGGAACGCTTGCGCTTGCGCTTGCCACTCCTACGTGATTTTGAGCTCTCGTGTAAATTAAAAAACATAACTAAACTCACGTTTCTTGGGCCTCGTCGTCAATGTATTTTGAAGCTGGGCGGATATTTTTGTCTTCCTCTTCGCCTCTGTATAAACGTCAAAGCCTATGTACAATATTTTAATGAAACCGTACTTACGAACTTGGAATCGAACCGTTGACATCGAAATTACCCGCGTTGAGCGCTGAGTCGTCTGGAACAGGGTAACAGGGACTGGCGTATCTGGGTTCTGTGCTGTAGTTGCTGTTTGCACATTAGAATAGAAGTAAAATCAATACGGACATTGCCACAGACCTATTATCACCAAAGTTTGGTGCTCGAATCGGTGGGGTAACAGTTGAAGCATGCGATTTGCTAGTCGAGCGTGTCTCAGTATACACTGACGAAGGTACGCTTGATGTTTGTTCAACCCATTCGGCGGTCGAAATAGGAGTTCTGCGTGAGAGGCGTAAATACATATAATTCGCAACGCGAGAGCGTAGCGTACTGCGGTGAGAACATCCGGGAGTTGGGGGTATACCTTGCTCCGAACTCAGAGTTCGCATAGCTAGAGGGTGCTCCGCGTGAAGGAGTGCTACGTAAGAAGTTAAATAATGGTCAGACCTCCAGGCAGACACTAAAAGATTTCTTGTACCTTGTAGCTACAGAGTTCTCCCACATGTGGAGCGGCTCGATCCCAAAGGCTGGAGGTAGGGACGCTGGTGTGGCATAGCGAATGGATGATGACGAGATCACGGAAGGAGTCGAAGTTGGCGTTCGAGTCTGGTGACGGTTTTTGTTGGCATGCGGGTGAGTGCTATGAGGGAACATCGCAGGGGAAACTTACTCTGAGCGTACGAAAGCGGGAGTTTTTAACTCTGGTAGGACAAAGACGACGGCGGGGCTTTGGTCGCAATCAGCCTCGCGAGGAGGCTTTTGCTGCTGAAGTAATCAACCCATAACGGGACTCTGTCGTGAGCTGTTCGGTAACACTTTAACTAACGTAAGGGTAACGCGACACACAGTCAAATGAACAATAGTTCAATATATGCGATGTTGTTTTCGCGGCTATCTTATATAAACAAGTCACTCGACGAGTTCCAATAATCGCATGCACAATGTAGCCTCTAACACAACTAGAACATTGATTTCAAACTTGGAACCGACAGTTTACACGAGTCTTCAATGGCAGATACATTTATACCGTCTTGCTGTAGCTATTGAAACAGCGTGCATCTAGTACAGCCCGGGACATCTATTTGAAAGACCTCCCATATATTCGCATATAACAACGCCGACTCCGTAGCGAATCAGATGCCGGACATAGAAGAAAACCATGGACAATCCAATAACGACGCGCAAGAGCGCCTCAAGGACAGCAAGAGCCTTGAAAACAACACATAGTTTAGCCAGTTTGAACAACGCTATGAAATATACATACAACAAAATATCCAACAAGGCCAAAGGATTTCAAGGCCGTGGCGACACTAAACGGGTTCTGTTCCAGTGTAATGAGCCAGTCGAATCGCGACCAGATTGGGCGGTTGCTTACAGTGATGAGCCAAATCGCCCCGAGTCCGACGGCGAAGTACTTGAGCATGTGCAAAGCTCCTTGTTTGGCGCGGGTTCTTTCCACAGGTAGCATTTAGCGGGCTGCAAGGCGAGATGTGCGAATAAGATACTCACTGGGAGTTAGAGTGGTTTTCCATTTTATTCGTGCGGGATGAAAACTGCAAGAAGGTAGACTGGAGTAGCAGAGCACGCAGACGGATAACCCGTATTTATAGGGTGACTTTCTTTGTTCTCAGAAGCGCTCAATCCGGGGTGCTATCTCGACCTTGTTATCTTATCTCTAATTATGCTTACATCACGCTCGTCCACTGATTCCGGGCTCATCCTCATGTGGGGTTTCAATGTATGACGGTAGATTAGTCTTATTCTAAACGATAACAGTATTCTAAACGATAATAGTATGAAATATTCTGAGATGGGCCCCGTCCTACATGCTCAGGAACTCATCGGGGAAACTGAATTTGTACTCATAGTCAGCAAACTTGAACCACGACTTCTGGGTATCAGAAAGTCGCTGCATCCAAAGCCGGTTCACGCAGTTCTTGGGTAGTCCTTGAATCCGAAATTTCCGACTGCTTGACTCGTTTGTCGGGACACGCTTTCGTCCTCGGCTGCCTTGAACTTTCCGGCCTTTTTCTAGAACGTCGAACGTTTCGTCGACTTTCCTGGATTTATACATAAGGTTACGGGTATCGGAAAGGTCACCGAAGCAAACTTACTGCTTCAAATCTCGAACTGAAGACGATAGCTGTTTGATTTTCTTGACCCGGTATATTCCAGGTCTTTCTGGATCCTCCTCGTCTGAGCTCGTTCCGTCAATCCCAAGTCGTACGAATAAATCTCTGTGTTTGCTCAGCTCTGGGACAGTATCGATGACGTGCATACGATGAGCGAAGAGCTACAAAATCGTGCGGTTAATTAAACGATTAGGAAACAAGGCACATAAAATAAGGCACATAGCTTACCGTATGCATACGGCGGTTGGCGCTCGAGTTTAAATGGCGTTGAGCATCGGTCGGGTCGTCAGCGGGCAACTGTTGCCAACGGTAAGCTCGGACCAGGTACTTCGCATGGCTTTTCACCATCTTTATCAGCTGGTCGTAGCTATCGGGATCGAAGAGCTTGGGGAAATCGGCCATGAGTTTGTCGACAATAAGATCGCAAGCCGCTTGGTTAAACTCGCTGTGTACTGATTCGTCCCATTTAATGTAAAAGTTCTTCATACTAGGCGCGATAACGTCATCGGGAGGACCGTGGGGGAGACCGGCCGTAGTCGTCTTGATATTGAAAGCCGACAAGAAACAAGTACGGATATATCCCTGTGGATTACTTTAGCAAAAAATGAATTTATTTGAACAACAGCTTACCTGCACAATTTTTTGTGTCTCCTCTCGTGTTTGCGGGCCAACAAACTGATCATGAACCTTGGTTTGATCCCAAGGTCGGAGATTGTCCTTCTGCCGCGCGGCACGGCGTGTTGTTGGTTTGTGTTCGGGGGTGAACGACTTGCCAGAGCTTTGTTTCGTGCGATCTTCTGGTTTGGGCGGAGCCGAAAGCAACTGGTCGAGCTTGCCGCAGATTTGTTGTAAGAGCGTCAACATATGTGCCTACCGGTCTCGTAAGTAGTTGACTAAGCAGACTGAGCATCTGACCTACGAAATCGTTGTCGCGAGCGGTCTGAGGCTCATTGTCATAGAGGCTGGTAATGGTTTCCGTATCGCTATCGTTCTCGTCTGTATCATCGAAATCACTCGCACGGCCTCGTGCAGTTTCGGCACGCTTGCCTTTATTCCGATGGCCTAGAGTTGTAAAACGTGCTATGAGAACCAGAAGAATTTTTATAAATTCTGCTCACCGGTTTGAGATTTTCCTTTATCTGTCGTATTACCAGCGTGCTGTGCGCGGCCGGAACGATGATCTGCTGGGTTGTCGTCCCGAGCAGCCTTCTCTTTGCGAGGCCGAGGTACAGGATTCGATTGTTGATTCGAGGGGCCGGCCTCTCGGTTCGGTGGGTGGGGAAGAGGGGTAGGGCCCGCAAGCGGCGTTGGCGGCGTTGGAGGAGGTAGCTGGCGGTTTACAGAGGCTTCTGGATGATTGGCGGAGGTAGCGGCTGAGGGTGTAGCAGGTAGATCTTTATCGCGGGCACAACGCTTCCGAGGCGATTCCTTGCGAGCGGCACTTTTACGTTCGGCATCATTGGGACGGTCGGGCAAGGCTGATTCGAAGTCGTCCCGTGTCCTCTTTAGCCCCTAAAATCACAAAAGATAGGGCTTTAATTATCGTAAAAGCAATAGTCATAGTAAAACTTACCGAGGGGTTGTAAACCACAAGAGCCTGCGAGGCGTTAACCATCCTAACATCGCCATCGGCGTCCCACCTGGTTCGAGGATCAGCTTCATTGCTGGAACTGCGAGCTCTCCGCGCTGAAGGCTTAGCCGGAGATTCAGAGGCGGTCGGTTGTGCTCGCGCAGCATTAGCCTCCCATTTTGCAAGCTGTTATAAGTTATTATTAAGTAAAGCTGCGGGAGTTTAATCATGTAAGAGAATACTCACATGATCGGCGTACGGATTTGGTGGTCGTCTAAACATTCCAGTTTAGTTTGAGGGGCGAGATTAGCAGTCCAGGTTTTATTCCACAGCGGGGGGCTTTGGTCGAGGCTTTGATGGACGCTTTGACGGGCCCTTTGACGAGGGCTGTAACGGGGGCTTTGGTTGTTTCAAAGCCGGCAAAACGAGCTTCAATATTCATGTTGAGGAGGTAAATTAAGGAATAATGTCTCATTGATAGAGCAGGTTACGACAATTCAGGTCACGCGCCACCAAGACTCGCGGGGTATTGGGATTGTTATCTTATCTGCAGTCCAGCGACTATCTTATCTCTATCCAACCAGACCATATCCACTTAGATTCTATGTTACAATTCGTTACAATTTGAAACTCAATGTAAAAATGAGTAAACGACCTTAGTCGTTCCAAGGTTTGTACAACCAGACTGGAGCGAAACAGGAGTAATGATGCAAAACATAGTTAGCGTGAAGGGGATGATAATCACCGACTTGACGCAGCATCCAAGCATATTCAAGTTGAAGGTTAGTTCCCGGAGCCTCACAGTAGACGTAATATTCGAATCCACCGCCTGGAGCGGGGTTGAAGTCAATGTCGCCAATTGCGCGGACATTATTCGCCATAGTGACGAGCTTGGTCGGATGATACATCCAACGGTTGATGCTTGGCGGGCCCGGGAGGGGAGGGTAGAATTCCAGACGCCCACCATCGAATGCATCACTAACGCATGTGAGACTCATTGCCATGAGGGATGGAATAAAAACCTACCGAAATTCATAGGTGCGAATCCGCCTAGCAAAAAACGGAGCTCCAATTTCACTTGGCGGCTCGCTGCCCCTATCCCAGACTCAGTTCATCGCGAGCATATGGTTTGAGCATTAGTACATACCTGAACAAACCAACCTCCGAGGTGTCTTCCAGAATCTCTCCGGGTTCCAATTCAGAGGGGGGAACAGTCTCTTCGGCCCAGTTCACACAAAGCTGTCTATCGAGCAAAGCGCGTCAGCGAACGTGGTCAAGGCGCGTATAGATATTCACAAACCTAATGCCTGTGCGCAAACGCTGCGCCGTGGAGGCACTTGTGCGAGTAACCGCTCCGGCGGATGGATCGCATGCCTCGGTCGTAGTTGAATAAATTTCGGTCAAGACGCTCGACTCGGAGCTGGTATACTAAATAAGTACGTAAAGCGATGAATCGTTCATGATTCCTTACCTAGAGGGAGGGGCGTAGTCCGAGTCGCTAGGATTGTCGCTCTCGCTACCCTGGCTCTCGATCAGATTCCAGAGGCCAACAGAATCTCTACAGCCGGATTGAGTACTCGTTGTGATGGAGTAAATTAATGCCAAGGAACTTACGTCGCGTTCGATCCATGCGAGGCTGAATGGGAACGCCTATTTAGAGCAGGAATTAGACCGCTACTCCGTGCCGTTAAAATCACGAGAAACGCGCATAATATTATAGCACTCACCGCTGATTCATGTCACCCAAGTCGCCGGAACCAGCGGCGACCGAGGGAGCGGGGGTTGAATTGACGGACGAGCCAATGCTTTCGCGTTCGGATTGATACGTACCCCGGATGAGACGAGTGAGAGAAATTACGGGGGATATAATTCGAGAAAACGGGTTATAGCGAGCGGCCGAGAGCGCAGAAGAGCGACGCCGCTGAGCAGACATAGCGAGAGGTCAGACAGGACAATCCCTTCGAGGGAGAGAACTGCGCGAGCGAGCAAGTACATATCAGTTTGCGAACAAAGAGTCTTCGAATTTTCACAAAGCCTCCAAGGCTTGCCTTGCGTTGTGCCAAGCCAAGTTCAATCAAGCTCCGAAAAGCGGCGCATATCCTAAAAAGGGGTAGAATCGCACAGTTTCGCATGATTTCGCATGATTTCGCACGATTTCGCACAGTTTGGTTCAGTTTCGCCAAGAATAGCTCACCTTAGCGCCCGATTGCAACGCCAACCTTACTGATTTGTAACGACATCGGTAACATTTGGTAACATCGGACGCTGACGCTCGATGAGAGTTCTACTATTCTTAGGCATACCATCATCTCTTTGTTCTACCAGCGCCTCTACATGACGTTCGTATCAACTTAGGACGAAAAAATGGCACTCGCTCGAACGATCCAAGTAGTATAAAACCTCGCCGCACTCTTGCACCTTTCCCCCAACTCCTCGCCGCTCGAGTTTCAGCGCTTTCAACATTTCTATCCCACCTTTGACTTAAATTTCCTCCATTGAGATGTCCACTTCGCCTAATTTCGTGCTCGCACCACTCGAACCCCACGATTACGTTGGTTTCTTCATGTGTCGCGGTCCTCAGAGTACCACCCCTACCGGGTTTGCGCTCTCTCCAAACGGTCAACTGATTCTCTCATCTACCGCTGAGGATATAACCCTTCTCGACACGCGCTCCGGGCGCCCTTTGGTTTGGATTCTTACCGGCTCGACCAGCAAGGTGGGCGCGATCGAGTGGTTCAGCGTGAAGAAGTGCTTCCTCGGCACCGATGGTGGCCATATTTATGTCGTGACCGTTGGGGAGTTCACTTTAGTGAGCGGCTTTGTTTTCCGATATGCCGACGCTAACTCATAAACTCAAACTCCTTAATAGCTTACGTCCCCCATAGTCTCCATCTCATATTCATTCCAAGATATTCAAGCGCCGATCAAAGTATTGTGCTGGGATAACACCGAGAAACTTCTCGCTATCGGCTACGACGACGGGGTTGCGATCTGGAAGACTACCGGCAAGAAGTGGAAGGTTCAAGATCGTGTCTCAATCGCTGTTGACCAAGTTGGGATCTGCGCTCTCGCTTTCTTCGGCACTTCCTTGCGCTGCTTGTTCATTGGTGGGGGGTTTGGTTACGCGTAAGTGTTGTTTCGTCCCAATACACTCCGACGCGCTCATATTTAACTGAATTTTTAGCATATGGCGAGGAGTCGGGCAAACTTCATTCTTCAGGTCGCCTGCTCCCGCTAATTCCTTGTAAGTGTTTTCCCATCCCCCGGTCATATATGCGCACTCATAGCGACCGTAACTCAGCACCAATGTATCGGTCTCCGCCGATGGCCTCCACCTGGCGGCTACTACCTTTGCCGGCACCGTCAAGGTCTGGTCGGTGGACGATATTCTACTTGGTGCCGATTATACTACTCGCACCATTATTTCTGGCCGTGATTATAGAATCTTCCGTCCATTCACCCCAGTCAAGATCACTCCCGATGGACTCATTGCCGTTGGGACTCATGTCGGAAAAGTCGAGCTAAGTCGCCCAGATGGTTCTACGATTGACGAATTCTCCTACGGTACGCTTCGCTGATGGCGTTATTCTACAAACACTAACCAGCAACGTGTACAGAGGAGAACTTGGCTGTTATGAATTTATTGGTAAGCAGACCACTACCGTCTTTTCTCTCGTTAATCTCATTTATTCAAGAATTACGACAATTGTATATATGCGCAGTACATGGGTCCCGTTGGCGCCATGATGATTGTTGGATGGGTGAACAGCGTTGAATCTTTTATGGCTTTCAAACGTGAGTCCTTCCACAGAGATGTAACGTCATGTATACTTACGACAACTAGGGCTCAACGACAAACATCCCGCCCGCGATATTAGAGCTGTGTATATCGACATTAATCTTATCCCCAAGGGTACCTTGGCGGGCTCCCCCATGCAAACAGGTCGCGTTGGCTTCAGCACAAACTCGGCGCTCGGGATTGACATCCCATTGGAGGCAAGCATTAGGGGCGCCCAGGAATCGAATGAGCCAAGTAAGCCTAATAACACCAAGGCATCTGATGATTCTAACGCGCCTGGCTCTCTGAGCTCCGTCCGCCGGTTCCTCGTCCTCCTTGTGAGTTAAATACTCATATTCTTATTTACTCTTATACTAATGCTTAACGATAGGTAACGTGCTCGCTCGCCATCGCCTTCGCACTCGTAGTCACATCGGATTGGTTTTTACGTCGGGTTTTGGCGTTTATTGTTCAAGTTATGCGCGCCGCCGACTCGTATCTTTACCCTATCCCCCCGAGCTTCGCGTTGGACATGGAGGACTTTGCAATCGACTAGAACAAGTTTTTTTCCATTTTAATTACGTATAAACAAAGGCTTCTGTACGTCTGCTAGCTCAATCGAATGTGTTTCTGCTCCAAAGAATGCGAATGAGATTAAGGCGTTTTGAGCTTGAGAAAATAAGAGTCTTACCAGATTCAAAGACAAGACAGCAACGCATGGCGCGGAAAGCTCTTCGCGAGTGTCATGGTATTGGTAAGTTGCCACGTGCGATACAATATCCTTAGCTTGTAGGAAGGTGGGCAGCCCGGACTCCAGCTCGTCATAAAACAAAGCTGCGACCTTTGAACCGTGATCTCCGATGATGGGGTTCGACCAGTAAGGATCGTGAACGCGGTCTTCAGCGCTGAGTAATCTGAATCGACGAACAAGAAACACGAGCTGGGGTGGATGTGGCGAGCCGGTTTGATCGGACTGTAAGATAATGGATTCGATCCTTCCGGCCGCCCATTCTTGTGTTTCTGGCATCACGAACAGAATTTGGCTGTTTCCAAGCGACGCGGACTCCGGTTGGTATACAACATGGCCGTTTTGAATCTTTGTGCACATGAACTGTCGTCGCGTCGGAGGGTGAGCCTGACGGTCCAAGCAGAACCGAACAAGCGGGCGATAAACTTCGTCACTTAGTAGGCTGACCGTAGATGGATGGGTGACATTCCAGCCCTTCGCATATACCCCCGTGTGACTTGGATAGCGCGCCTCCAGGTAGCCCTGAACGGCTTCACCCACGTCGCTGATAGCGGAGGCAACTTGCGGCTGTTGAAGCAGCGCTTGTAAATTTGAGGCCGCAACGAATTCTTTATGCAAGGTATACTCCAGTTCTCCTATAGGCACGTAATCCAACGCTGGTTGAGAGTATTTGAAACGCTTACTTACCAAACCGCCAATTCATCGGGATGTCCTGCAGCATACCAATAAACATTTCGCTCGGGTTCTCGTTAAATCGAGGTGCCGGACCGAGAGTTTCGAGAAAGTGAGCTATATGGAGCCCCATATGCTGTGTTGGTACGATTGAGCAGTGAGGATACAGGGCTTTCAACTGGCTGAAAAAGGTCGTGTAATGATGCGAAAAAGCCTCGGCATCCGATTTAGACCTAGATTGATAAGATAATACGCGAATCGCCTGTGCCAAGTGCAAGAAGTTATTAAGCCGATCTGCGAAGTCTTTGCTCGCGTGAGTCCAAAGCCGAACAAGAGTGAATGTCAGGGATACAAGAGCGAGCGATTTGTACTCCTCCGAGCCGATTTTCCCATGTGATATGCGTCCAAATTCTTTAGGAGGGGTCTTCAACCAGCTCGGGATAACCGTTCGCTCCATGTCCTGTTGGATTTCGGCCATTACTTCGCGCCCCAGGACCGCAAACTCTTGGGGTTTCGACTCCTCTGGCTGGATGGGCTCGGGTTCGCGAGGTGTTCGAGACTGGAATCACCGCATATAGTGGCCTATTAAGATGTGTACCGAATTAAACAAAGCTTAATACATACATAGTAGTCGACTAGCCGCGACGCAAGCTCTTGATGTGTACCTTCTTGAAGTAATTGATATTTCTCGCACAGTTTTTTGAGGTCGTTCACGCGTGATTTCTGTACCAAGTAGGATGCCTTTTTAGATTTTGTTAAGTAGTATTCAACCTTCGCAAGCGAAACTTTGTCATCGGCCCAACCCTCGGGCAATCGTTGAACAAGCTCTCCCGAGGCATCAATAATACCACGTTGTCGGCGCTAATCAATGATTATATGCGGCTATTGAGGCAAACAACGGTATACATACCCACAGGTTTAGGTCTAATATCATACGACTCGATGGTAACCCCACGTTGAAGATACCGCGCTCGGTACATAAATGCCGCAATACCGGCTCCGTGAGTTTTGTGTTGCGTAAGCCATCGGAGGAGCAATATGTCATAGCCGCTTTAGCCCAGCCAAGCTCAAGTCGAGTGACCGGTCGGGTAACTTTTGGGCCCAAAGGTATGCCAGTAGGAAGGGTCCAGCTCCAGTCCATATTCTCACGCAACAGCTTTTCCAATATGTTTTTGATCCAATGCATCGGCGCAATTGGAGCAGAAAACGGGGACCACCAAGGAAAGCATAGCATTTCCGAATAGCGAGCAGCATGCGCTTTCCATAATTTTTCTTGCTCGCTAGAGTTCGGCGCATTCATCCAGAGGTGGACATGCTGAATGTGATCTGACATAGTTCGTAGCGGGTGCACTTTACCGACGATATCAATCTCATTGCGGTGAACACCGCAGAACGAGCATAGTATTGTGTGAGTTGGGGGACCGATTCCTCCCCAAGCCCGAGACGCGATTAAGTCCATGCTTTCGACCATCGCCGCCGACCGTACATGCCGTCCGCCAGGATACTTGTGAGTTCTCGATATCCAAACCCCGGGGTTGTAGTGCTCTTTAAGATTCTGAACAATTGGGCGCATAAAATGGTTGATCTGCTCGCGGGATGGTTCGGACGGGCCCGGGATTATCGCGGCAGTGTAAATATTTTCACGATTGTACCGAATCGAAGGCGGAAGGTTGAGGCATACCATCATAATCACGCCGATACTTTTTTGCTTGCCAGCCATTTTATTCGTGAACGGGTTGAAGAAGTCGTGGTAGATCATAAACGCAAGTCTGAGGTCCTGAATTGGAGCCTCGAAGAAGCTTTTTTCCCCAGGCCCCGGGAAACTGTTGAAGTAAGGCGAGCCCCAGAAGTCAGTACACTCGGATTGTGGGTGAGGTCGTACATTCTCAATAAGGTCTTCGATCTCGGGGCGATTCAAGAACCCTGCCAGCCAGACCTCAAGGAGTTGGTGGCTATATCGCCTACGGGGTTTCTTCCAGGCTGCATTACCCCGACGGCGCCCAAGGAGGAGAGGATTGTCGCATACCGAGTTCTCCTTGTATCGAGCAGAACATCGCTCAGGGATTGACTCATTCTCAGGATACAGCGTCGAGCACCTGGGACAGGCAGCATAGAACACTAAGCTTGCTTGTATTCCAAGATGATGCATAGATGTTTCTAGAGTCGTTGGAATTTTATCGATATTTTTCGCCAGGAAAGCAGGATGCTGAGAGTTGTCCATCCGAATCACAAGTCGAAGCAAGCTGCGTATAGATCGGAGAATGAAGTTGCAGTTCTCCCTTGAAACGTTCATGAAGCAGTGGATGACGGTAATGATGATGATTGCGGCAATCGCAATAGGCGTGAGTTGATAACTCGGATAAGCGGGAGATGCTCGAGCTGTCATCAGTTAAGCAGGTGCAGAATTAGGAGCGTACATACAGAAATCTATGCAACGTAAGCCTGATGCAGCGCGAGTATTGTTTCGTGTGACTTGCGCTCCTCGAGCCTCTCGAGCTGCGGCTAATAATCTATCTAGTTGCGTGTGTATGTTGCTCTTCGTGTCCTCGCATTCCTGAAGTAGGCTGGAATTGTCGAGTCTGCGGGCCTCAGTTATCAAGTCTTCCAAATCGTGCACCAGAGCTTGTAGAGATCGAACTTTTGAGATAAATCGTCGAGACGGGCCCCCAGGAAGAAGATTTGCAAGAAAGGTTTCGGTGTCAAGTAGTTTGGGACTTTCGGCAGGCGCTGGCGCTGGCCCGGGATCAACGGATTTAAACCCAAGTTCTGCGATGTTAAAAGTCGCAGGCGATAGAGTGTCAAGACGGTCTATTACTGCCTGAATCTCCTCAGAGAGCGCCCGCAGTTCCGAGCTATCAACCGGTGGTGGGCCGGTAGAACTCCCTGGGTCATCGTTATAAGCTGAGAATAGTCCAGCTTTAGGCAGAACAGACGATTCGCGAAGCACGTTTTCGATTAAATTTGCCCGAATAGAGCTCATCGTGCCCGCGTTAGCGTGAGTAGTAGTACAAGAGCCAGGTGAGCGCTACATGTAGATTATGACTAATAGACCGATAAGCTCGTGAAACTGATCTGATCGCTGGGGCTTTGGTCTACGACGGCGATGTTCTCGCGGCTTCAAGCACTCCTCAACCCCCCTTCCCCCTTTTAGAAAATAATCTAAGCCGGCGAGACTGAGGCTATCTCACGTCAATGAGACCATTTGTCCCAAACTCGCTCCCACCCGCTTTTGGCATCGGCGCAACCTATGAGTGGACCACCAGTTCGCTAGTCGAGGATGCAGCCGTACAGTGAGTCACCTTATTGTATATTATATTAGTAGTTAATGTTAACTATTATTTTCGATAGAGCTCGTTCTGTCGTGTCGCGGGCTCTAGGCACGCTCCCGCGCCCGAAATTGATCCAGCGTCACACTCCTTACCGTAGACCTGAGAATGTAGCGCGCTCGTACGTCTGATGGGTTTAACATAACGGCTGACACTGAATTCAAAAACCCTTGCAGACGTAGTGCTACCCCGTCTGCAAGCGATACGACCTTGACACTCGATACCTGCCCTCACAGCTCCATCGAAAATCCTTCTGAAACCCCTCGCTGGAGGTAGGCCGTTTTCGATGCTCCCATATAATTGCTCCTGATATCGGTCGTAGTGGCCCCTCATGGGGAACCGTATCTTTTTGCCATCGGCCGGACAACCAGCAGATAATAAACAACTGGTTGTACTCTGAGGATGGCCCGAATTCCCAGGATCTCCTGGTTCGGAAGCTTGGCGACATCCATTTCTCTCCCGGAAACGCTGCGCAAGGATTCAGGTACTGGGTATGCATGGATTCTTCACCGCAGCACCAGCCTGGAGCTGTCACACGCAGTTGGATCTTACATCTTCCTGGACGCCAACACCCTGTTTATCAACAGCGCGTCCTTCAGCCAACTCGCACATCTTGCGCACCCCGCTGGGTCTTACGTCGGTCGTTCCGCCCCGAATGTACCTTTAGTTAATCTGCTGTATCAACACAACTCAAGCTGTTCATAGAATATAGATTATTTTGTGATAATTCTGTCTGGTACCGCCCGAATCCAGCCCCAACCCTGAGCAAGGCAAGCGCCGAGACACTAGTGTGAGGCGCTCTTTGTATCCATCCTTTACGCCGTTTCTTGAGAAAGATGGAGGTAATTATTATAGATACAAAGGTAAGTGCTGTGTTACCGCCCTCGCAAAGCCACGGCCCATACACTTATAATCCAGGCGACCCGGAAGAACCTCTTCATCCGTCCTCTCCATCCACCATGTTACGCGCTATCCTTCTTTTCTTTATTATCTCTTTCCATTTATGTTTGGCGGCTGGCGCTGGCGTCAGCAAACAAGACGGCCCGATTATTGGCATCGATCTCGGAACAACTTTCTCCTGCGTTGCGATCTACCAGAACCACCGCGCAGAAATAATTCCAAACGATCAAGGCGAGAGAACCACACCTTCCTGGGTATCCTTTCGCGGAAAGAATTGACTGTGCGTTATTATTTATATTATATCCAAATCTATAAATTTGTTACTAACGTATGGTCTTATATTAGGGTTGGCCAATCGGCAAAGCACGCCTTCCATGTTGCTCCGGCTCAGACTATTTATTCGACGAAGCGACTTATTGGCCGAACATATGACGACCCGATTCTACTTAACGAAATCAAGTTCCTACCTTTTGAGGTTGTAAATCAAGGTGGTCGCCCGACAATCGAAATCGACAACAATGGCATTCTCGAACATTTTGTGAGTGAGCATCGTCGGCCGATCTGATGATTGCATTAAACTTACATCGTCTCAGTCTCTGGAGGAGATCTCTGCTATGATCCTCAGCAAGATGAAGCAGACGGCCGAGGCATACCTGGGATCCAAGATCACACGTGCAGTTGTGACGGTACCGGCATATTTTAACGATGCGCAACGACAAGCGACAAAAGACGCCGGCACAATTGCAGGACTTGACATTGTCCGTATGGTTAGCGAACCCACCGCTGCCGCCCTTGCATACGTAGTCGGCAAGCTAGACAAGATGGTGCGGTTAAATGTTTGATATTGATGTGATTGCTTACGGTGCTATTAGAAAAACAAAACATCGCGAATCATAGTTTACGACCTTGGGGGCGGAACACTCGATGTGTCCCTGCTTTCGTTCAACGGCAAGACCTTCAACGTCACTGCTACCGCCGGCGACGCTCATCTTGGCGGCGAAGACTTCAACGCGCGGGTCGTCGATTATTTTACGGCGTCGTACAAGAAATCCACAAGCTTTGACGTAACTACGAACTCTCGCAGTATGTCAAAGTTGAGGAAGGAAGTCGAAAGGGCGAAGCACATTCTGTCTCACCAGACCTCGGCCTCGCTTGAAATCGAGGCGTTCCACAGAGGACTCGATTTTTCCGAAATCCTGACACGAACCAAATTCGAACAACTCAACAAGGATTTGTTTGAGAAAGCCCTTCAGCCGGTGCGCCGAGTACTTGCAGATGCTAGGATAAGCGTATTTGATGTCGATGAAGTAAGTTATCATTTTACAGGCAGTATGGGACAGACGACTGACGGACAATTTGGAAAGGTTGTACTCGTTGGTGGATCTACTCGAATCCCGAAAGTTCAATCGCTCCTTACTGCCATGTTCAAGGGCAAGGAGTTAAGTAAAAGCATCAACCCGGACGAGGCGGTTGCAATCGGAGCCGCCATTCAGGCCGGCATTCTATCACATGAGCCGGGGTTGGAGGACCTTGGGCTAACTGACATCTCTTCTTTCACGATTGGTATTGAAACTGCGGGTGAGTTTTGCAACTTACCTTTCTCTAACAACGTCTCATATAACTCTAACTTAGGCGGGGCATTTGAGCCTTTCATACGTCGCAACACGCAGCTCCCAGCGTCCCATTCAGAGCGACTTTCGACTGTTGAAGATAACCAACGCACAGTTCTAATTCAGGTCTTCGAAGGAGAACATACCAGGACGAGCGACAACAACTTGATAGGACAGTTCGAATTATCTGGGATACCCCCCGCGGCGCGAGGGATTCCTCAAGTGGACGTTGTATTCAAGCTGGATGTAGATGGTATACTGCGAGTTGAAGCCAAGGAACTGTTAACGTAAGTAATCTTGTTCAAACCGCTTTATTTCGTTGTGTGACGCCCAAAACAGAGGCAATTCAAATCATATCGTGATCAAGAACCGACGTGGCAGGCTCAGCGAGCAAGAACTCAGTCGTATGACTGCAACTGCTGGGAGATACGAGACCGAAGATGCGAATCAACTTGCAAGTACCGAAAAGATCAATGAGATTCAGCGCTATGTGAGTCTCAATGCTCTAACGATTAATAGTATTCAGTACTAACTTGAGCATCTGGAGCTTGAGGAGTTTAGTTTAAAGCTCCAAACCACGGAGTGCGCTGCCGCAATGGCTCGCAAGGGTCGAAACGCAACTGTACTTGCGACTGAGATGCGCCACGCGATGATCTGGATGGAGGAGAAAGGGAAAACCGTGTCGTTGGAAGAGCTAGAAGAACGTTTCACAGTCTGGAAGTCATACTCACTTTGAAGCGTGTCCGGAACACGCATCTCTAATCCTTCTTTTATGTATCGTGTGTGTAGGTACATATTTGTATCATTCTCTTTACCGCCCTGTTTTCTTTTTATGATTTTTTCATTAGTCCAGTCAATACATTCCGTCCTGTTCCTATCCCCTTAAACTGAGCCAACACGCTAAACTCTAAGAAAAGCGGGATGAAATGAACCGAAAACACCGAGAGAAAACGGCGCGCATACATAGCGAAGGCGCGACGCGTCCCAGGCGAAAACTTTGCGCACGCGATGAGAAAACCCCGCACTTTCGGGGCGAAATCACTGCGCATACAAGTCGAAATCCTTGAGCAAACGGGGTGAAAACACTGCACAATTCGGAGAAAACCTTAGCACAAACACAAACAACACGGCGTAAAAACTCTCAGCTTTCGTTACGTTTTCGCGAGCGAAAAAGGGGGTCAAAACGTTCAGCAAACCACAGAAACAGGCTGCGTAAATCATAGGAGAAGGCTGCGAAAACATTCGGAAAACCAAGCGTTTTCACATCGTGAAAACGACTGCTTAAATGTCCCAAAACAGGGGACAAATGTGCTGAAAACAGAAACTTTTCTCAGCCGAAACCGCGACGAAAACTCGAGGAAAGCTTTAGTTTTTCACAAGATTTATTGACCGGTAAATACATCGAGAAATAAGGGGAGAAAGGCGGAGAAAGCGAGGGGAAAAGTTCCGCGAAAAGTCGAGTTTTGAGGGGCTGTAAAGGAGGGGAAAACAGCGACAAATAATAAAGTCTTCAGAGGGCTTACTAAGGGTTGTCACGGGGTTTACCGAGGCATTCGCACAGGTTTTCAACCTGTTTGATTTCGGGAAAACACACAATCCCCTCTAGTGTTACATGCCCGGCCTAAAACGCAATCACACAGCCACAGATTGGACTTGTATATGACCAATTGCGACCACAACACCGCA
>WSTH01000639.1:0-20533 GCA_019616345.1 Ceratobasidium sp. 395
CGACCGGTATCTGGCGAACATTCAACGGAATGGAACGTTTAGCGTTATTCCGAGGGTGGCGGGTGGGGAGGTGAGTTTTGGGCGCTTGATGCGAGTGATAGGGAGTATGGAGCTAATACGAGAGCGGGATGATAGATTACGCCTGAGGGGTTGATTGTGATTGGACAGGTTGCGAAGAAATGTGAGTATGACTGAGTGAATGGCGAGCTGGGTACTGACAGAGCTTAGATGGGCTATATACAAAGATCACTGGAGGGTGAGTGCGTTATAAATGGAAGAGGTTTATACAATAACTAAATATACGATGGTAGACAACGGATCGACATGTTTGGCGCTCAAAAGCAGGACCTTCCTGATATCTGGGTATAGATTTCGTTCGTTCAAGACGCTTTAGTCCCACTGACCAATATAATAGGAGGAATTGGTCGACGCTGGGTTCGAGAGTGGGCATGCGTATGGCAAGTCGTTGCGAACGGTTAAATCTTGTGTCAGTGTGGTGCATGTCTTATCGATTGATCACGGTCACATGAGCATAATAGGTTGGGACGACGTGGTGCCGATATGGCGTTGGAGATAGCGTCGGCTTGGCTGTTCAACTAGAGGAGCGATACAAAGGCGTTAGATCACCTCACAAGATCAAGGGTGGCGTGAGCGGTTGTATCCGAGAATGTGCCGAGGCTCAGAGCAAGGTATGTGTAGAGACTTTATTGCTTATTATATGCGCTAACTAATGAGTATTGTAGGATTTTGGTCTTATTGGTAAGCAATATAACTTGCTATATCGCCTACTCGTTCTGACTGTTGCGGTGCAGCCACCGACAAGGGCTGGAACAGTGAGTTGATTGTGACATACTCTCGGACAGCACTCATGGCCTTGTGATTGCAGTCTACCTGGCAGGAAACGGTGGCTCGAATCCACGACATGCAACATTGTTCGCAACCGACGTCCCTCCTTCCAAGGTCGTTCGAATCATCGATCGTTTCTTGATGTTCTATATTCGTACAGCGGACAAGTTGATGCGCACGTGAGTGCCTGTATTGTTTCTACGATGACTCTTTTAACAAGCTGACTGTAAAGGGCTCGTTGGATTGAACAATTCGAGGGCGGGATTGAGGTTTGTCTTTCTCCCAGAATGGTCGATCCTCACGTGACACGATCTCTTTCGTCATGTAGAAACTCAAAAAGGTCATCCTCGACGACGAGCTAGGTATATGCGCCGATCTCGACCGCGAGATGGACGCGTTGGTCGGCACATATCAATGCGAATGGACCACTGTTGTGAAAGACTCCGAACGTCGCAAGCAGTTCCGTCAATTCGTGAATACTGTAGGTGTTCCAACAAAAAATTGAAGCCTGGTTACTAACTGAATTGTTACAGGACGAAAGGCAACCCCAGATTGAACCCATCATCGAGCGCAGCCAACAACGCCCTGCGGACTGGCCAAAAGAGTTCCCGCCCATCAAATTTAACGAGTCGGACATCGCTACTCCAAAGGAGCAATGGGAGTGGATCCCGCTCGCACGGACTTCTGACTTCAAGCCTACGAACGAAGGAACCACGTAAGTCGTACCATGATTGTGGAGGCTATATGCTAAGTTATGCTGTAGCTCCGCCGTGGCTAAGTACGGAGATACACAAATTGCCATATTTAACGTACCTAAGCGGGGTTACTTTGCGTCGCAACAGGTGCGTTTGATGTACAATCTGGGCTCGCACGAAGCTAACGTTACCGCTCTTCTAGATGTGCCCACACCGTCGAGCGTTCGTATTGGACCATGGTCTGGTTGGTGATGTGAGTAATATTGTACAGAAGACCAAAATATGCACTGATATCCCGTTAAAGGATGCGAATGGCAATCTATATGTGTCATGTAGGCTATGTCTCACACAACTAATCGCTTCGCTGACCCGTCACGCAGGTCCCCTTCACAAACGCAACTATCAGCTACAAGGCGGAGAATGCAGCAATGATCCCGAGATGAAAATCCTCACGTTCGATGCGAAGGAGGAAGATGGACAGATTCTCGTTTTGCTACCAAAACCTGACGAGCTAGACGCCGTTATTGGAACGAGCAAATGGATGGTCAGGCAGGCGACCGCCGAGGCGTATGGCAAAGGCTCCGCCGGCATGATCGAGATAGTTGGTCCCGATGGCAGGATTGCTCCCGAGTCGGCCCAGGCAGCGTGTGGAGGCGGAGAGTCAGGCTGTGGGAATAACAAACTGGATTGGTGATGTGATTAATATTGTCGGACATGTCTTGTATTAGTTGGTAGTTTTCGTTGTCATGAATTATTATGCGTTAGCTGATCATCGCACGTACCCCCGCCTATGTTTGAGACTAGTTGTTGAAAACTACGACTTGTCTCACATTTCGACTGAGACCTCCATTTAGTTTTGGTCTGGCCCTAGTCCGACCCTGTACAAAGAACAGCTTACATAACCATCTCGCCCAGCACTCCCGTTGTTCTCGCCCCTGCTGATCCCATAATATCCGACCATAACTCTACCTATGGGTGCTCTCTACCGCACGCAGCCAAGATATACTCTAGTACCTCTCAGTAGACTCCCACCAGAGATACGGTTAAAATGCATTTATTCACATGAAGAAACGAGACTCAATAAGGCGAAAATAAGCGAGCATCATATTCCATAGCCTGAAGGATTTACGTCTATCTTTAGAGTACTTCTTCTACACCAACCGGAGTCTTTGGAAGAATGCAATTAATTTACTGCTCCGTCGACCTAACTTGGATGGGACTGCAATGATGATTACTGGTTTTGGTTACGTCTAGATAATTATGTGCATTATTAAGTTGTGATATCACAGTGCCCTAGTTCAACCCATTCTAGTGTCAAATTCCAATCTAATACTCCTTAGGCTTTGGGCACTTCCACATACAGATGCCGGATGCATCAGCAATGACTGGTTCGCCGGCTTTCGGTGCTGGGATATAGCAGCATAGTTTTTCGTTGCAAGGAAACCCAGCGAACCCCCCACACATCTAAGATAAATTGTATGAGTACAAGAAGTAGAAGTAGAACAATCAACTACTCACGCCGCCGAGGGCACCAATGGCTGGTGGAGTTGGATTTGAGGTGGGTGTAGCCCAAGCCATCAAAGGCAAAGCAATGGTGATAACAGCAGCCAGAGAGAACTTCATGTCAATTGTCAAGTATGTAGTGTGAAGAGTTCTCGTGAAGAGAGTAGTGTGTAAGTGGGCTGGATGTTGGTGACGAGCAGTGCAGTACCGAGCTGGGTTTATATACTCCTAAGCCAGAGGTCAGGTTGGACACATGCCCGTATGCCGGCGGGGCGGATCATTGGTACAACCCTGGAATATACGGCCAACGCCTAGGCGCACTCTAGACACGACTCCTGGACTATTGAGGCAGGTGAAAACGTCGGTGAAACAAACTCTCGTACAGGGTAATCCGGGTGGCTCCCGGACCCAGCCCTGACTGAACAATCTATGAGATAGACAATTATGCATCTGGCTCGAACACCGTTTTTAGTACCTAGTTTAAAGCTCAATAGCATTAACATCCTCCAAATACGGTGAGTATACATCGTTTGAGAGCACCAATACTACGCATACAGTCGTATCCTGCCATTATAGGACCGAAAATTTGACCTGCGATACCTTTTGATACCCTGTTGCAATGTCCGGTCCGGGAGATGACACTGCCAAGACAAACGCCGAGCAGGGCTGGGAAGAAAAAACGGAACATCAAGGTACACCAGAATCAATATTGATGATCGCCCAGCGGGGGGTTCTCCGGAGCGCCGGCATTCAAGAAACGCAATGGCCCGGTTCCGAGGTTACCGGGCGTTTATTATTCGCCAAAGATCATTTCCTTGGTTTCATCCTATATGTATACATTTATTTCACGGGGCTAGATCGTGGCTGTTCTGTCAATTCTGTCTTCACACTTATGGGAAAAAATTATTTACACATGTGCTTCTGATGAAAATTGCTCGCCGGCTGACTACCATTCACGTGCGATAGCAGAACCATGGCCAGTCAATTTTTGAGTCTAGATCCTTGTGTCGAGCAATGCAGGTGTGATGACATATGCTAGCTCGTGCTGATGATCCGTATGAGCGAAGCAACTGACCAGGCTCCGTAAGTTGTGTTGGTGGCCAGGATCCGCAGAGTCTGGAATTTAGTTGTAAGAGTGATGATGGCTACCCATAATCCTTCTTCCCTAAAGCATTTCGGGGTGGGCAGGAGCTTCAATTGCGTCATATCTTGCGAGTCGTTCGATAGTGTAGTTATTGATGCATGCAAATCAAGTCGGATATAAGCGGTCCCCCCCCCCCTGAACGTCAAAATCGGCCTGGGCATTGTAAGAAAAAAATTCCACACGCAAGCAGGCAGGATCTAATGTTAGGTGATATTCAAGTATTTCGCACCTGCTCCGAGGCTGTTCACTGGTGTAGCCTCTACAGAGCGCCTGTTTGCGGCACAGGCTTCCCGAAGATGGGAGTGCAGGACTCAAAATTTACATCAGTAAGCTATATCGTAAATCATGATAAACAACCCTCTAAGCAGCTTGACGCTCAAGCTGTATTACATGCTGGAGCATTGGGTCCTGTACTGACATCTTTAAGGAATATGACAAATGGTTGACTAGGACTGTAGCGCCCAGCGTCTAAAACTGAACACGAAACTGATCGTCAGCTTTCCCACCAATCCGCGACGATGTCTTATCTAGCGATATGCGCGCTTATCTTCCTAGCCTAGTCAGCAGCAGATCCTCCGTCTAGCTCATTCTTTCCTATCTCGATGGAAACCCGGGTGGTAGTGATTGGAATAGGGTATATGCAGATCGCCAACTCAAATTCGCCAGGCGATTTAACTAAATTTTCGATTTAGGGGTGGAACGTGCTCTGGGAAGACGACTTTGGCGAAACAATTGAATCGTGTTCTGCCTAATTGTTCGCTACTGAATCAAGATGTGAGCGTTCACTCTGATTTGATTCTTTGGGACTATGCCTTACGATCCCCCATAGCGCTATTGTATTGTGCGTTTATACTCAAGGATTCGTCGGATCACTCTTTAAAACCAGATCACTAGCACGAGAAAAACCTTCCAATACATCCTATCCATAAAGTTCCCGATCCCGATGAAGCTGAAACTGCCATCGATTGGCCAGGGTTTCGTACAGGATTCGAGCAGCTTGTGAAACATGGCCGAGCTCAAGAGATGACTTTCAATATTGTTGACGTTGGGTCGTCATCAGTGAGTGGCTGCTGTATCTGGAATCGCCTCTTGACTGCTACAGACGATATTCAGTCATTTGGTTACCTTCCTCAGCCCGTGTTAGATCGATGGAGGGACAAATTTGTGAAAATTCATGATCAATGGCTGACTCGAGGAATCTGTATCGAGTGGCGCCTGGTAGAAGGGTTTATTGTCTTCTACGACTCGGTGAGCGGTGCTTCAACTCTCAAAAATAGCTAGAATTAACACAACTTCTTAGGAGCTTACGGACGCAATGGACGTCAAGTTGTTTATTCGTACTCCTGGGCGCATAATGGAAGCTCGACGTGAGTTTCGGGTCTTCGATAACGGAGGTTAGTACTTACTTCACCAGTATGACATGCGCCTTTCTTAGACTCGAGTAGATGGCACTTTTTGGACATGCCCCCCAAACTACTGGGAGAATATTGCTTATCCCGCATATATCCGAGCTCATGCACCGTTGTTTGAGGGTGGAGACGTAGAACGCGGTGATTGCCTATTGCCGGATATGGTTGTGATAGAGGGTGTTAGTAATGGCGATGTGGTCCCTTTTGAACAGGTGTTTTCATCTGCCGCTGAAGTGGTTGTAGCAAAGTGTCAAGGGGATCTTGTATAATGAATAATTCAACGTTTTTATGAGTACGAGGTTGTTATGTATTACAAAAGCCGAATTAAGAGTTTTCGTATGATTTCAGTGGACGCGCGCGTACATCCCAAGCAGGCCTGAAGCCAAACGCTTTATGGGTTGAGCATTTTGCGGCTTGCTCTCTTAGCCTTTACTTCTTTCTCAGTCTGGCTTGATATCCTCCTTTGCTCCTTTTTCCTCCACGGCACTGGCCCTAACGTACCTCAGCGGATCTTTATCAGTCGTATTATGTAATTAACTAAGGCAAGGATCCCGCAGCTCTGAGTAGATAGTAACCTCAATATTCGTTCCACCGGAGCCTAGTTTCCGAGTTATTTGCAATTGTACTACATCTGGTTGTACTAATATCCCATTGCCGTCGCGAGGCCTAGGGTTATCGCGCATACATACGAGTCTATATTTGATAGACAAAAAATACCGTTCAATCTTGTCTCACCCTTACGGCGCTATCCTTATGTTTTCGTTTTCCTGTCGCGGGGTGTGCCCATTTTTTTGTGGTATTGCATAGGGCTCGGCCCCACACTGACCATAAATTGCATTCCAAAAAAAAAAAGGCTACAAATACTCGGCCTAATCCGAAACAGAAGTATAGTTTCGACGTCGCTACGATTCTGAGTATCCATCTGGGACTAAACCAAATCACCGCCTCTTGGTGCTGATACTGCTAGCCCTCTACTACCTGATACGTTTCGAACTGTCCAATAAACACCATATTATTATGGTGCATCAGAGCAAAATTGGTTATGGGTCCTTGAGTTTGGGGGTTAATGTTCACGATCAGTCTTAAAGATGAGGAGGTTTAAGACAGAGGACAAACTAGAGCGAGCATACATATGACTAATGGTGTGTCCAAAGCTATTCACGTTGTATCGCGCCACTAGTGCACTGCATTTCACTAATCCTCTCACGTCACAGATCCCCAACACGAACTCAAGAGACAAAAGACCAAAATCCTTTAATCGTAAATGGCCTTTTCGTCTGCTACAAGCGTATTTAGAATAACCGTGGATTCAGGCTGTTTCCCCCCGCCAACCGCCTTAGTCAGGCGAACTCCGAGTCCACAAGTCGAAACAATACACGTTGGCTCTGGGTTGCCGACCCTGTGGTCCATAATATCCATGGTTGATGCGTTATATGCTGCGTTATATGAGGCATACTCGACGTGGAAGTCTCCCTCGTGAACCACCTCTGCTTTAAGCTTATGATTCAGTTTCATCGCGCGTTCGACAAGTTTGACTATAAGGTCAGTGCTTTTGGGCTTGATTCCAAAGAGGCACAAGCCGATATCGTCAATTTGAGAAGCGATGTTCGAACCCAGAGTAGATGCATAACTGTCACGGGAGTGATCCAGGACGAAGAGTGCACTATACGCGTCGACTCTCCATTTAGCTGATAAAATTTGTGGGTCTATACAAGGCATTGATCAGCGCCTATGCCAATACCCAACGCCAAGAGTACTTACCACGTACACGCAATGCATTGTAAGCCTCAGCGAACGCGTTGAATTGCACAGAGTCGTTGGGGTTGTTGATGTGAATAGGATAGAACGGGTCGAAGACGAAGCGATGAAGGCATTCACAAATTGTAGATATGGCATAAAACTCCAGAAACGTTGTTGTCGCCATCTGAGTGCCAGTGCTGGACTGTGGAATCAGGAAGGGCTTGCCTGCCCCTGCTCCCAAAGATGCTAGAAAGCGCTCCGAGTCATGGCACGATCCGCAGTCCGGGTAACGCTCAGCGACCTCCGCTGGGATTGTATTAGTTATTTCTTGACATGATATTGTGATAGCATGGTTTAGAGCCTTGAAACGATGCATGACATCACTTCGTTCTGTGTTGTCTCAGAGATTAAGTTGCTGGAGCAGTGAATCATGTTTGATGGTGACCGTTTGCAACTCTTGTCGCGCAACCTCGGCGTCGTTCTGAGCTACCTGATGCTCGTTTCGTAATCGATTCAGCTTCTCCACGAGTCCCTTTTGTTCTTTCTCAACAGCTACAAAATAGCTACCTTCGGCGTTTTGGAACATCCGCGCAAGACTGTCGTTTGTTAGATCCAGAGGTTGCTGGGGAGTTGTTTGGACGTGATCAGGCTGCTGGCTGAGTAACGATTTGACGAGCTGTTTCATCGTTTGAGGCTTGGGCCATGTCAAGTGCTCTCGCCAGAAGTTGAAGTCCAGAAAATCTTGAAAAGCGGTTAGATCTTGAGAAAGCGATGCTGCAGTGTCCCGCAATATAAGGCATATTGAGAGGCTGGAATAACCTAACCGTTCGGCCAGGACTTTTACTGCTCGAAAGTTACGTTGTGCAGCAAGACTCGGGCAGCTGTTAGGGTCGAAATGAAGATATATAGCAGAGATGAAACAGCCCGCTCTGCAAGTTTAAAAGTTGAGATATAGGTAAGCAGTGTATGCGTATACCCTATAGAGAAACTACGCACTGTGTACTAAAGTGCTCTCTAGCATACGATTGCAAATCTAGACCAACCCCACAGTAGGTCGTAAGGTCAGGCACCTGTTTGTTTTCAAAAGCGGACGTCCAAAGAAAGTTTACGGCGTTGCCTTTGGACTCCAAGCTCAGTAGAGCTTCGTTGATCCAAGTAGGGCCCCCTGGGTTGCGCCTTCCGCCGATCACGGCTTCAAGTTGCTAATGGATCCATTTAGATCCAACCAAGGAAGAAAGATAGAACTAAGCTAACCTGCGTCATTTCGCGCGAATCTGTCCAGAATAATACCCTAATTGTCATATGTTAGTTTGTTCGCCTGATAAAAACAAATGCATGATATAAAATTACACTACGTGCTTGGCTTGACGCTCAGTCTTCGGTGCTATCATACTGTCCAGTCGAGAGATCAAAGATCTAAACTTCCCGTGCGACATGACTTTCTGGGGGGTGATGGTTCAATCTCCTGTAGTCCACGAACTTAAGGTACCAAGCCTACTTCCACTGTTCGACGGATAAGTTAGATTGCGGCCGTTTGATGAATAGCAGACAAGGGGCTTTTGATGGATTGTAACTTACTTGTACCTTCTGACAGGACGGTGTCCAGGGTCTACAAGACGCCACCAATCGATTCGTAACCAAGGATGAGCCACTTGAAACAGTGTTGTCAGCCGGTAGGGTCAACCCCTAGCTACAGTAGCTCAGTCTATCCCCCCCATATTTAGTATTTTTGGATTCCAGATACTGGGTTAGCTTAGGGGTCTTACTCCGTCAACTGGCAACGTTGCCATGAAAGGAGAGCGCCGGGGGTTGCCAACGTGCCGCTTGCCCCATCTCTATAAACCCCATTGCTCCACCGACCTTGCGCTCTCAACTCTGCTCACTCTCGCCTAGCTTCATCTCAGAAATATTACTTTAGCTTCGAATACAACATGGATCGGTTAAGTTCATGTGTCCGCTTATCAGCGCCGAGCGTCGAGGAATTAATCATCTGGTTATTCGTAGGGTCTGGAACGGAGATTCCAAACTGGTCATTGGCATTGACATCGGTGCCACCTGTAGCGCGGTGTCCTACATTCACCTTACAAAAGGCGAGCTTATAATTGGACCCTAATGTCTTGTAACTGAATTATTGGCTACTAGACACAACACCGACGGTTCAACGTGTGACCTCGTGGCCGGGTCAGCGCGAGGATCAAAAGAATTGTCGACTCCCCAGTTGGATCTGGTACAATTCAAGCAACAAGGTACGTGGCCCGTATGCTATGGACTCAGAAGTATACTTTACTAATATGTCCGCTCGTAAGCCTGTGAAATACGGCGCAGAAGCTTTTTATCTCAACAGCTTTGACGTCGAAGAACAAGAGCTCCGCCTGGCAAAACACTTCAAGTTACACCTTCACCCAGCTGACATGGCACCATCTACTGGATTTCAACTCGAACGTAAGTCTCTGGTTAGAGTCCAAGTTACTCGCAAGGTAATTTATACTACTCTATAGCGCTGCCCACTGGAGTTACTATTGCCCAAGTATACAAAGACTATATGCAATATCTATACAAGCACACCTGGACCTTCTTCCAGGATCGGAGAATCAAAGGCCAAGAAATATGGAATTCACTTGCGCCATCAATGGAAATTATCATGGCGCATCCGAATGGTTGGGGTATCCGTGAGCAAGGTGTGCTCCGTACGGCGGCTGTGGCAGCTGGCCTCACTACCGCAGCTCGCTCTAATTATCAGATCACGTTCGTCAGCGAGGCGGAGGCTTCAGTTCAGTTCTGCCTCAGCTCTTCCGGGACATTGAATACGCTAGCCGTAAGCATGTGTCTCATCAAACTGATATCCTTGCTGAGGTTATCGATAGAATTACATGAATCTCGTGATATGTGATGCCGGTGGCTCGACAGTCGATACGACCGTGTACAAGGTGACCCGTACTCAACCACTACTTGAGCTCAAAGAAATCAAAGCCTCGGCCTGTAAGTGCCCACACCCCATGCCCTGAAATCTCGAACTCATAACCAAACCGCTAGGCGTGCAGGCTGGGGGGATATTTGTGGATCATGCCGCCGAGTCCTATTTGCGACAGAGGTTTGCCAGCGCCGGCCTGAGTGATGATGATGTGGACGACTACACTAAGGCCGCACTAGTCGAATTCGTTGACCTTACAAAGCCCAACTTTGGAAGTGCTGATGACACATTTAACACACTGAACATTAAGCGGCGGAGACTCAATCTCCCTTCAATTCAAGTTCGGGGAGGATATATGAAGCTTACCCAGTAAGTGTTCTTCTTTCCTGAGCTAGTGTAACGCAGACATCTGTTCATCTGTTCTAGGTTAGCGTGCGGTGAGAAACTCCCAAATAGTTTCTCACATGTTTTTAACATCTAAAGTTAATAACACGGTGTTTATAACGTCTGTTTGTAACATTCCGTAGATATATGACATAATACAAGCCATATTGCCAAACGCTCACATCTACCGAGCTAACGTCCTTTTTAGCGGCTGATTTTACTTGCTGAGTGGCTCCCGAGGGCTTGCGCACGCTATGCGCCGACGAATCCAGCTCCGCATTTGGAACAGGTGCGTCGGATAAAAGATCCAGAAGGACTGGGCTTGAAAGATCGGCGCCGTAAGACTCGCTCGGATTGAATCCGATTGCGTTGCGGTCAACTGGTTCCGGATCCTCGTCGTCAGACTCGTACTCCTCCTGCTGATCTTCGTCGTCTGCATTGGGCTCTTCATCTGTCGCCCCGTCAACTGATCCCTCCTTAGGTTTCTCAGTGTCATCAACTGACCACCCCTCGGACAACTCTTTGGTAGTGACTTGAGTGTTGGACTCTTTAGGTACGAAGACTGAGGCATGTTGTTTCAAGACTGAGGTACTCAAGTCTCGAAACTTCACCACCGGTTTGTGTACCTGTAATAGAATAATTATTAATGAAACGATTGAATAATGTAGGGGTATTCAGACTCACTGGCTTCTGCTTTTCGCGCGTACGCAGCAAGTGTTGGCGGATTCGAGTCATGTGCATCAATGTCGAAATCTTCTGGCACGATTGGTCTTTTGAGTTCATCCTCGAAAAGCAGGATACTGTTCGTTCTTCAGCCATAGAGTTTGGCACAAGTGAGAACAGCTTAATTGCAACGGGCTATTGTCCAAATGCGTAAGCAATATAGCCAGAGTTAGAGCTTATTAGCACATACCGCAAGAAAGCAGGCGTCAGGATGCTTAAGTAACTTCTTCCAGAACTTCATAGGATCAATCGGCTCTGCGGCTGAGGTGCTGTGCTTGAATGGATACTCGTTCCGCGCATACGCGGTCACCTGAAACTTGAACAGCTCTATGATAGTATTGACACCTTCCTCGGTGCTTGGGTAGTCCCGAGCTGCACCAATCGCTCCAGCTGCGAGTTGAAGACAGAAAATCGCCTTGAGAAACACTGCGATCTTTGGGAAAGATGGAATCGCTTGGGAAATGTCAGCATCAGGAAGTGTGGAAGTGGTTTTGGATGGTTGGCGTGCGGGAAGTCTGATAGTATTTGTGTTAAGCGGGTTGAGGTTGTGCCTCCGTAAGATATCTGAGTTCAAGTACCCTAAACAAGCGAATTAGTTGTATATATGCGCCACGAATAGAGCTGAAACTCACGTGGGTGCACAAAGAAAGTAGCCAGATAAACCTCTTGGCCAGCTGCAAGAACCATACTCTGGAACCGAGCGCATAGAGCTGCTTGTGCTCGCTCGAGTACATGAGGCGGCAGCCCGAGCTCGTCGCTATCCACATATTGGCGGATTGCTGCTACAACTGCAAGATAGAATATCAACACATCGCTGGGGTTTGAATGACCCAACTCAAGGCATTGAATTGCCTTGGCAATTGGCTCGAGAAGTTTCTCAAGCTGGTATAGCTCAGTTGAGAACTTGGAGTACGCTGAAACGTTTTTGACAAACGAAAGTGCGTGGTCCTAGAATGTGTGAGTACATATTTAAAGGCAACGGTATCACGACTACTCACCTTCTTGATGTCAATTACCCCGGATTTAACAACTCTCTCAATAGCAGGGAGACACTTGCGAGTGCTAAAGGTGGAGTGAAAAACACCAGCAAATCTAGTCTTACTGTGCTTCTTCAAGCCCATAGTGATGCCCATTTGCTGCCTAGTTGATTCCAGGTGGCGTGCCCCTTGGGACGACTTTGAGAAATACCGTAAGACAGTACTCGTAGTTGATCGGCACTATTTCAAAAAGTGTTAGTTGAAAGTCGAGAAGAAAAGTCGAAATGGAAGTACATCATTAAAGTATTCAAGCTTAGCAATATCTTTGGCTGCATTATGGAGCTGGTGACACGGATCAGGTAGTACAATAATATTTGGGTATTCAGCGTGAATTAGTTCACGAGCCAGCCGTGTGTTGCCAGTACTATCACAAGTAATCCCAGAAAAGCGATGAGGGCCAATCTCTTTGAGGATCTGCAACAAGCTTAAGTCATTGGCACCAAAGACAAAGAGCCGCGTCGCTTACTTTATCTAGTTCCTCAAAATAGAACTTCCCTGTATGCGGTATTCCCGATGCTTCAACAACATGCATCAAATGGGGAACTCGGGTTTCGGGGGTTGTCACATGAATGGTGGTAAAGCTAACTGGTCGAATAGCAGTACCGCCGTCGAATGAGATTGTCAGGTGCTCGCAGCGTCGAAGTTCTTCAAGCGCAAGTCGCCGAATGCGACAGGACTCCATAGGAATATGTGAGTGAGCGATTGTTGAGCTAGATTTCAGTTTGAGCTGAGGGTTAGCCTTGGAGATCATTGCATGGAATTCTGGCATATCGATCTTCCGAGGGGCAATCTGAGCAGCAGATACAAAGTTGACGATGCTGAGATCGAAGTGGACTTGCTGCGCTCGAAGCCCTTCCTTCTTGCATATAGTCCGAAGTGTGCTCTGAGTACTACTAATACCAGATTTGGCCTTAGAAGCTGCTCTACCCAGCTCTACATCGTCCTCGGAGTCCAATTCTAACTCAGAGTCGGCAGCGCGTAGATCCAAAGCTTGTTGACCAAGAGAGATATTTGCCGACTGCTCTGAGACGCGCTCGAGTAGCTCAGGATCCACATGGCTACATTCACTAGTAATATGAGCAAAAAGACGCTGCGCCTGAGCTGACGACCATGATTGCTGGCAGCCTTTTGAGGAGCAACGATACCGAGTCCCGCCAGTCTTGCTGCTGCGACACTTGATATAAAGCTCTTTCGTTATGGAGTACCCTTTGCGACCGGTAGTATAAGCTTTTGGGGCAGTCTTGATATCAATAAGATCATCGAAGCCGTACCTCCAGTTGCACTGCATCGCATTTCAGTCATTGTATGCGCATTCTACAGCCTCAAAACTCACCGACTGGGCGGTCTTTTCGATTGCTATGGCACGCTCTTTTACTTTCGCTGCAGCGCTCACTTTTTGCTTCTTCCGAGTGTTTTTCTCTTCTCTAGTTGTCTCAATCCAGTCGTTTGTGCGCTTTTGGGCAGCAGACGGTTTCAAAACCCGTTTACTAGTCTGTCAATCGCATGAGGTTATGACACAATATAAGATTGTACAAAGCTCTGTGCTTACCCCAGTACGGTTGTGTTGCAGAGTCATGTTCTCTGCCGCTTCGGTTAGATCATCGAGCCACTTGCCAATGACTACCTGTTCTATGTAGTCCCCGGTAAGATAATGCTCCAGTATGTCTGCCAGGGACTCAAGTCCAGGTCCTTTCTCAGTAAATACAATTTGCGATTGGCCCCGCAGTCCAAAGGTCGACTCAAGAGTAGCATTTAGAACACTGCAAGGCGCTCCGTAGTCCTCCAGAAGCTGAGGATCCGGGGACCAGTTACTGAAATCGTAAACCAAAGAGTTTGACGGCAGTTTTGATGGGAGCGAAGCGATTGCAGAACGAAATTGCTCCAAGCGAGCAGTGTAAGGTGGCTGGGAAGTCGGCATGGTAGCCCGGGAGTGTATCGATTTGCCCAAGAGCGGGTAGTGTGACTTGGCTCTCAACCCCGCCGTATTTAAGCTCACTCATGTTGGTCAAAGTATTGTCGAAATAGCCCATACTTGGTCCGTTCCCGCACTTAGGTGGCAACAGAAGTTTTTCAACTCGGTTTGGCCATGGTCTTGGTCCATGGTAGGTCAATGTTACTAACATCATTATATTCGGCCCAATTGCTCAAGTAGTTAGTAACACGTTTGTAACGCGCTGTTACTAACATGTGTTACAAACACCCTAGTTTCTCACCGCACGCTAGAACTCACTGAGCCATTTTTCAAGTTCACTAATGGTCTCCTTATTTAGAGCAAAAGCGGTGGCAGATGGAGCCGCAATATGGGCGGTAACAAAGAGCGTAGTCAGCCGGGCTGCTCGATACTCCTTTGGAATCCAAGTAGCCGTGGAGTTCGACAGGAATGATCCTGAACATGTTGGCCGCAAAAGAACATACTCCCCAGCAGGGAGACACAAGGTCTCTGGAGAATGGTCTCAAATTGTTGCTAAGGTGGGTGGATTGACAGTGGAGTAAGCTTCCGACTCAGAGACTGCCATGCAGGACACTATAATGGATTGTGACTCCAGTTTCAAACAGCCTTATTTTTGGGAATACTATACATTTGGAGAGATTCCTACAACAATATCCACGAGCCTTTATGCAAGGTCTACACCTTCTGCTACTAAGTTCATGATTGACAAAAGCGGTTAGTGATGGTGCAGATATATCCTGGCTCATTAACTAACAATCAGGTTTAGGTGTACTCTATCCCGGCTGGATGCCCGTATGCACGGTATCCGCTAGCTTTCAAGATCTGAATGAAATTGCGGTGCAACAAAACAGTGAGATTACAGGTTCATACTGGGTACTAGAGTACAAAATTGGTATACGGTTTGGTGGGACCCAACTCTCAGCGTACATTGAATGGATTCAAGATGTAAAGATTGTTTCTATTTCTGTTTCCGATGGAAAGATGTACTAACCAAGACAATAGGGAGAAATGATGACGGGCCCCGCAACGATTATTCCCGAAGCTCTCCGTTAAACACGCGAATTTTACGAATTGTAGCATACATATACTGTAGCCTTGGGTAAGACATATTTGGAGTTCATTCTAAGTTTGCAACGTCACTTCTTGCGTCCACCACCCCAAACATTTGACGCCGAGGGTGTTTGTACAAACGCCGAAGCGTTAGCGACGCCTTTATGCCTTCTCTATTGTTTGTATGCACCTTTATGCGTTTGTCTCTTGTATGTACTTAAATCGATGTTTCACACGATTATACGTCGCCGTTGTGTATCCTTTTAATAGAGGGGACGCAGCCTGCGGAGAAAGCTCCGGCGCGACTCAGCCGCCAGAAGAAGGGTGCGCCGAGCTCCCTGACCTCTTCCAGAGGCCCACCACCAAGGTTCATATATTGCGACCTCGTGTAGTTTTGTATGTATATTGTTTCTCTACCGCCCTTCAGTTTTTCGGCTCTGGCTTATTGCCTGCTGGAATATACCTGATGTTCACGCACATGAGTATTTAGTTTTAAGCACTCAATGATCAGTCGGCAAATTTAAAGCGCCAAAGTTTCAGTAGTGGCGAATTTTACATATTGCGCGTGTAGATCTGATATATAATACTCCCACCACCCTCTCTTACCGTTCTACACGCACACACACTCGTCGTAGTTCAGCGCTACACCCGGCTCTGCGATCCCCAAGATCACGGTCTAGGCGACCCAACCAAACACCGAATGCCGCCTCCGGTGGCTGGGGATATCTCCCAACACCACGAAAGCGAGACTGCGGCGAGTAATATATTGCGCATATAGTACATGGACAAGCGTCCTGACACACAGGCTGAGTTCCCTTTATGCTCAGACGCCATTGAATAGGAGGACTTGACAATAAGCTGTATAGTCTAAAATCCCTCTCATTTCGGTCATCACATTTCTCGGTATGATTCTAAAGCGAGCACAAGTCCCTATATCCCGCAGAGTTGGTTTGTCACTGTTATGACTCTATTTCCAATTCACTATTACTAGACTGACCCGCTAGAACACAGTGTCAAGAAGGGGCCCTTTGTATAGCACAGACCGCGAGGCTGTCAATGTATGTTATAGATTTCGGCAATAGGTCATGGTCTTACGGCAACACGCCAGCGAAAAGCAAAGTGGCCTGCGCTAAGACAGAATTTATAAATGTATACCAACTTGGACGAGGTTTATATATGTACGCGATAAACAGCAGCATGGTAGACGCAACAAATGAGATAAATCGAGCATGGAACTACATAAAATCACCATACGCTTATGTACTTCTATTCTACCGAGAGCTGACATTAGATTAAAATGTGGACGACAACCGAATAAAGCTCCTATGAGTTCGCAGCTGGATCCAGCCGGATCCAGTTTCCTGAAAGGGTCTAGATTAGCTTCGAAGCATAGCCACAAGTAAGATCGAGGCCGATCAATGACGCAAGCGCGCCACGACAAGCCGGAAACCTCGTGGCACAGATGCTGAGCCACAATCTTTTGACCACCACCCCACTCTCAACAACAGAAAAAAGATGCCAAGGGAGACAGAGTGCGTATAGCTTCAAATTTATCCTATTCACTATTTAATGTGTATACTTGAGTAGAAAACGAAAGCTCGATGTAGATGGAAGCGCGGTCGGATCCACTTCTAGTACTCTGAAGGACGTCAAAGACTTGAAAAAGGCTCTCGACAAATGCGACGCTGTAGCTTCCATCCGAGCGCTCTCTGACTCTCTTGACGATGCGTCACCAGAAACTATCAACGTGCTTAAAACTGTGCTTGTTCCGGTTCTCCAAACGAACAATACGCCGAAACACTGCGTGCGTTGTCATCAGACGTATCGCGAGGCGAGCAACAAGCTGGACTCTTGCGTAATCAACCACACAAAGCCTTGGGAAACTCGTAAACCAGATCCGGAGGGCCGGAAGTATTAGAGAGTTTGCGAAGCGCGACTAAACGAGCGCCGGGCGCTAAATTTTGCATGCGATCCCGCGACTAAATTCTAAAATGACCGGGCACAACACTTTCACGCAGCCTCTCCCTGTGAGTTGATATGGGACACATAGGGGTTCTAATGCTCGTACTCTTCAGTTATAGCAATCTGTTGCGGAAGATGCACATTTTAGAGGTGCACATTATGGAGGGATCTTCTGGACGGGACTTAAACATCGTCGTTGAGCGCCACGATGTGGTAGGAGTATCTCGTAAAGCCGGAACTAGTATCTTATGGAGCTACTGGGATGGTTGGATTCGTCATATAACACTATTGGGCCGAAAAAAATTTAGGATTTAGTCGCCGGCTCGCAGGCCAAATTAAGGTTTAGTCTAGTGTTCCGTGAAAAAGTGTCTCGGCCTTTTTTGCGTCGTTGTTAACTTCAAGCGCTCCAAGCGCCCTGTTAGTAACCGGTTGCAAACACTTATTAGCACGCCCTTAACTAACTGCTAGAATGTGTAAATAACGGGAACATAATGCAAAAAAGTGTTGATAACACCATGCATATCGAAGCTAAAAGTCCCAATCCTCCTCCGTCAAAGCCTCATCCTGCTGCACAGCAGCCTTCTTATTCAACACGTTGAGAGCCTCGCGCCTGTTCTTGAGTCCAGCGGGTGCCTCGTCGGAAAGACAGTCTTCGACTTCCGGAGCATCAAAATCGACTAAAGAGCTCGTCTCAATAAGCCTCGCGTCGACTTTCGGACCATCCGGGTTAGGTTCATCTAGCCACGCATCGCCGTGCTCGGAATATTCGGTTCGAAAGCTGTCTTCGTAGGACTTGCTATTATCGTGGGGGCCGCCGGAGCTGCTCAAGGTCGATTTGGCTTTCTCGGAAGAGCGTGAGGGGATGGAATATGAAAATAGGTAAGTATATGCGCAACGATTCTAGAATAAATACACCTACAGTTTCCCCAGTCGTTGTATATACCTCTAGCACGGCAGGCGGCCACAAACGCAGAACCTCATCGCACATCAGCAATGGCGACGACTCCCGATCCGGCTTCCGTTAGTTTGAGTCCGTTCAACTTGTGAGCAAGGATACGCTCCAAGTCGAAGTTGACGGCGCCGTTTTCAGACTTCGCATCCTCACGAAATACTCTCCGCAACAGGCGAAACAGCCGCGGAATCTACTCCCGCCAAGACCAGCTGCATATATAGACTGGACAGCTCGTACGACGATTTATTTCACTTATTCCTGTAGATTATTCTTGGCTTGTCAACCAATTTCCACACCCGACATAAATCGCCTCGGTTAGCTATCTCATATCCCAGCTCATACGATACATCGCAATCCTCGCTTCAAGCTCGACAGCATGTAATTTACATCTCAAATACATATTAACCATTGATTTTCTAAGCCGAAGAGGACCCCCGGTAAATTACCGGTGTTAACAGTTGTTTACTGGTGCAAATAACGCTCGGTTATTTACGTTTCACTTCTTCGCGGAACACTAGTTTAGTCCAGCGATCGCAAACTCTCTATTATCATATGTTGCTCGTGGAACATTTTGATTGCTGCGGAAAAACTGAACGCGAGCCCTATGAGGACTGGGATGCGGGTGTTTTTGTCCGTTCGGATGATGAGGACGACGAAGACGACGAGGAGCCTGACTATGGCGTCTGTTTTACCGCAAAGCATACGACCGATCCAACAGCAGTCAAGTACTTTAGTACTCGAGCTGAGAAGAAGGCGCAGGAAAAGAGAATCGACTACTCGGGGCGAAACGAGAACGTGCGCACGTGCAAAATGACTGGATGCGAGAGCAACAAGCAACCGAAGAGAAAGAAGTGAGTACTCTCTGGCTTGTTTTATTTCGTCGATCTGAGAGCTGACTCATTCGTGTAAATAGGGACTGACTCAAAATCGGCCATCTATTCTCCGCGCAAGCTTGACCAGTTCTCAACTGATATCCCTTCGGCGTATGTTCACTACTCTGTCGGTTAATTACATCTTCCCTTCATTGTAAAATACCCAACCCACACTAATTTGTACTCTTTGCTCTTTATGATTGCGAATTAATTTGTCTGAAGGTTAAGCTTTGATGCTATACGAGCGGTCGACTCCAACGAGGTTACAAAACTACTACATACTGGTCAAATCCGGATGATTGCGCGTGTAGCCAAACTCGCCTGAACGCCACCGAACAAGTACATATCCGCGAACGTATTCTTGCACGATTTCAATAGCCAATTGTAGTATCAGCTGCTTGTTAGTCGCGGACGTTTCTAGTTGAATTGCAGGCAGCGATGACCAATGTCTACCCTCAACTAAAACCTCACGAGCTAAGTATGATGCATATGTTTCGCACTGGAAAACAGCTCCTACAGAAGGCGTGTTTCATTTCATTTCATTTCGTGCAAAAACTTGTGTCATGAAAGCTTACATACATTCAGTCATCAACTATCTCAATCCTCCAGAACTCATCGTCGCCGTCGTTGGGAATTCTCATTTGGATCTGAAGATAAGTTATGAGTAATCGCTGGGTGATGATACGTTTTTGGTTTTACGCACGCGAAGATAATCTCTCCCAGGGAGAGACCAGCATTGATCCATTCCAGGTATATTGATTCTAAATATCGCCGAGACATGATTAGGAGAGGTCGCTTAGATAGTGTACTACCGTGCGCCTGACTTACCGCCAGATATCCGACCCGACGGATTCGATAGCCCATTCAAAGGGTTCACCGCCAAATTCACCGGGTTCCATCGATGGATAGTCCACATCCTAGTTAGGGCGAGTGGTCAGAAGTTCCACCCGTAGCGAATAATATGTGTTTTTTTTTTACCTCCAAGTCCTCAGGATCGATGACAACGCGCCAATCGGAACGGTCCCCAATGCTTATGATATGAAAGCCAGTACTACCCTCGACCGGGCTGATCAAGAAGCGCTGATAAAAAGGTACAAGGACTAGCTCAACCGTGCTCGAAGCTGTCCTAAACCTAATGAAGGCTTACCCCGAGAGAAGACTCGGAATTGCGACTGCAAGCAAGAGGGGATTGCTTGTCGTCGCTGTTCTCGGGAGTCACGTAGTATCCCGGCTGCTCGACGTTGTAGATACGACAAATGCGTCCGGCCCAAGACATTGTAGTAGTAGTGAGGATAGCTTTTTTGTAAGTTGGTTATTGTCATTCAGCGTCGCTAGAGGCCGCTCTTTATATATG